>JADRCD010223358.1:0-15754 GCA_019843815.1 Montemys delectorum
ACTATGAAGTTAGACCCTGCCTCAAAAGACCAAAATCAAAATAACAAAAACTTTCAAAAGGAAGATGTGATCATTTGTAGATGCTTAGCCCAGGGAGTGACACTAGGAGTGTGGCCTTGTTGGAGTAGGTGTGTCACTGTGAGTGTGGGCTATAAGACCCTCATCCTAGCTGCCTAGAAGCCAGTATTCTGCTAGGAGCCTTTAGATGAAGATGTAGAACTCTCAGCTCCATCTGCACTCTGCCTGCCTGGATGCTGCCATGTTCCTGCCCTGATGATAATGGACTGAACCTCTGAACCTGTAAGCCAGCCCCAATTAAATGTTGTACTTTATAAGACATGCCTCGGTCATGGTGTCTGTTCACAGAAGTAAAACCCTAACTAAGACAGAAGATAAATTTTATGTTACAACTAGTTTAATAAACAACCACAATTCATTGTAAAGTCTAGATCATTCTGGATTGTACCAAGAGCCTCTTCCCTGAAAATCCACAGGCAAGCACCACAGTCAGAATCAAGCAGTCACAAAAAAATGCCTTTGTCTTTCTGCCACACAAAGTGAATTTTAGTGCCTCATGTCAGGGTCCAGGGCTCACCTTGGCTTTCCTTCCACTTGTACGAACTGGGTTTTTACAATAGGCCTGCTTGCTCTTCTGAAGGTAGCGCTTCCAAAACCTGTGTAAGACTTCATTCTAAGGAAGGAAAGAAACAAGTGATGGTGACATTCACATAGGCACATACCACACAAGCTCTCACACTCTACAGATATGTGTGTGAGGTCCTAATCTAAATGCCTTCTCACCTGCTTCTCCTTACCAGGGACATGGGAAAGAAAATCCAATAAATAACATTACATTTTATTTTTCAGTCTTAGAGTTAGGGGAGGGTCCACTCAAGTCTCACTTTTCCAACAGTGACAGCTTACATCTAGCTACTTACCTTTAGTTCAGGGCTTACTCCGAGGGTCTCCAGGGCTTCTGCTTGGTGATAAAGTATGCACTGGAAACCTTCACACACATACCAATCCCAGCCTTTCTCTAAAGGACAAATAACGAGCTTTAGACACATATATTCCTAATTTACTAGGATGCTTCTACATAATGCAATCTGTGTACATGTGCCAAAAGACTTCTATTTTTGTACCTCAAATAGTTTTCTTGTGTGTATGCGTGTACACTTTATGTATATACATGTATGTTTTGTGGATGTGTGTGCACCCTGTGTCTATTTGTGTTGTACATATTGTGTATATATGTATACATTTTGTTTATGTATTTGTGTATGTTGTGTATGTGTACATGCTTTGGTTTTGGGGGGAGGGTTGGGTTTTGTTTTGGTTTGGTTTTGGTTTCTTTTGTTTTTTTGTTTTTTCGAGACAGGGTTTCTCTGGAACCCAGCAACCCAGTTGGCTGTCCTGGAACTCACTCTGTAGACTAGGCTGGCCTCGAACTCAGAACTCAGAAATCCACCTGCCTCTGCCTCCCAAGTGCTGAGATTAAAGGCGTGTGCCACTACTGCCCGGCTTTTTTTTTTTTTTTAAAGATTTATTTTTTTATTTATTTTTATGTGTATGAGTACACTATAGCTGTACAGATGGCCATGAGCTATCATGTGTGTGGCTGCTGTTGATCTCAGGACCTCTGCCAGCCCAGCTCGCTCTAGCCTCGCTCTCTCCGGCCCAGTTTACTGCAGCTGTCTTCAGACACACCAGAAGAAGGCATCAGATCTCATTACGGGTGGTTGTGAGCCACCATGTGGTTGCTGGGATCTGAACTCAGGACCTTCGGAAGAGCACTCAGTGCTCCTATCCGCTGAGCCATCTCGCCAGCCCTTGTTTTGTTTTTTAATAATGTCCCACTATGTGACTGTGTGCAGCAGGGAACTTGCTATGCAGATTAGGTGGCCTCAGGTTTGTATCAGTCTCCCTACCTATCTCCTAAGTGTTCCCATCTCCTAAAGCATAAGCATCTATTACTATACTCAACCATGAACAGTTTCTTTCTTCTTTTTTAAGATTTATTTATTTACGTATGTATATGAGTGCTCTATTTGCATATATGCCTGCATGACAAAAGAGGACATCAGATACCATTATAGATGCTTGTGAGCCACCATGTATGTACTGGCTGGTTTTGTGTGTCAACATGACACAAGTTAGTCATTTGAGAGAAAAGTTGAAAAAGTGCCTCTATGAGACCCAGCTGTAGGGATGGCATTTTCTCAATTAGTGATCAGTGAGGGAGGGACCAGCCCATTGTGGGTACCATCTCTGGGCTGGTAGTCCTGAGTTCCATGAGAAAGCAGACTGAGCAAGTCAGGGGAAGTAAGCCAAGTAAGCAATAGGACTCCTTGGCCTCTAGATGAACTTCCGCCTCCAGGTTCCAACTCCACTTGAGTTCCTGCCTGACTTCCTTCAATAATGTACTATAGTCTGGGAGTATAAGTCAAATAAACCCTTTCCTCCCCAACTGGATTTTTGGTCATGGTGTTTTATCGTAACAATAGAAACACTAAGACAATGTTATTGCTGGGAAATGAACTCAGGACCTCTGGAAGAGCAGCCAGTGCTCTTAACCACTGAAACATCTCTCCAGCCTGATAGTTTCTATCTGTATATTCTTTTTTCCAATCAGATATATTTGTATAAAAATGGTAGAGCTAAGCATTGTGTTATCATACTCAGTTTTTTCAATTATCTATGATTATTCTGAAATGTTATCATAAAAGGCAGAAAACTATTTGGCATGTTTAAAAATAGGTGAAACATATGTTTGTTTGAGATTTTCATTTTTGTTTTTGTTTTGCTTTATTTTTGAGACAGTGTCTCACTATGTAACCTAGGTTGTCCTGTAACTCAATACATAAACCAGGCTGGCATGGAACTCACAGACATCTGTCTGCCTCTGCTTCTGCCTCCTAATGCTGGAATTAAAGGCTCTACCACCATACTCAGTGAGATTTAATTTTTTTAAATTTGTATTTTACAGTGCTCAAAGCATTCCTATGTGGAAATACTTGGTCACTGCACCCACTAGTTTTCTATTCCATCTCAACACATATTTTGGTTGACAAATATGGAAATGACAAAAGATCCAATAAATAATGTCTAGAAGTCAGGAAAGGGCAATCCACACATTTAAGGAAACAAACTCACAATGGCACTCTACTTTGTGAAAATGTTTCTGGGTTAGAGAGAGACACTGAAAATAAGAAATCTGATACATACCAGTGCCTAGGTACAAGTTGTATCCTAAGAATTTCTGTGTGGTTTTGTATGCAGTGCTTGTAATTGTTAGTGTGTGTGCACATGTAAGTGGGTTGCACATGGCTGTGTGTGTGTGTGTATATATATAGATCTGTGATCAATGACAGGGTCTTCCTTTATCACTCTGAATCTTTTAAGAATTACTATTATTTCATTTCATGTATATGGGTGTTCTGTCTGTCTGTCTGTATATATGTACCACATACAGAAGCCTGGTGCCCACAGGCTTCTGTGGCAGAAAGCATCCAATCCTTCAAATTACTGACAATTGAAAGCCATCATGTGGGTGCTGGAACTGAACGAAGGCCCCAGAAAAGCAAGTGCTCTTCACTCCTGACCATCGCTCCAGCCCTTCCACTTTTATTATTTTTTTAAAGATTTATTTATTTATTTATTTATTTTATTTATATAAGTACAATGTAGCTATCTTCAGACACACCAGAAGAGGGCATCAGATCCCATTACAGATGGTTGTGAGCCACCATGTGGTTGCTGGGAATTGAACTCAGGACCTCTGGAAAAGCAGTCAGTGCTCTTAACCACTGAGCCATCTCTCCAGCCACCACCTTTATTTTTTTACATGGTGTTTCTCAGTGAATTTGAAACTTGTGGATTTGGCTAGGATGGCTGGCCAGTAAGCTTTGAAGATCTACCTGTATCCATCCCTTCCAGTACTAAGGTTACAAGGAGCATACAGTAATTAGCAGCTTTTCCGTATGTTTTGGGGCTCTGACCTCCAGTCCTTGTTTGTCAGGTACATCACTGATGGAGCCATCTTCCCAGCTCCTAAATATTTTAAATGGACTATTCTTGTGAGCCTCACAACCCTAAGAGATCATAAAGAAATTGCCAGAGGAGTCAGAATTATAGGTTTAGCTATGGTAACAACCAATTGGAGACAACGTTACAGTGGGTGAATTTCTTGTATTTTACCTGCCATAGCCAGACAAACACAGAAACTCATTCAAAAGCATGCTGTCAAAATTTCTCACACATGGCTTCTGAAGTCTGTTACTGACTCCCACACAGCACATTGTGAAGACTCCAACTCCTCTCACTTACTAGAATATCACAGGGTTTCCTGCCCCACTGACTAACCAAGCCTTCCTGGGAAGAGTCTCAAATATAACAAGAAGCCTACAATTTCTGATGCACGCAGAGGTTAAGAGGATTAAACCCTCCGAGTAGTATGCATGTACAAGGTTCCCACACACTGTCATACAAATGTAGAAACTGATAGTGTTGCATTTTAAACTCTCTGCACTCTCCTATGTATATAACAACAGTGTTACTGTTTTCCCTCACAGGTGACAATGCCATGACTCTGGCATTGACTAGGAGACACCACTTAATGCAGCATCCAAAGTTCTGTAGACTTTAAGCCCCAACTATACATTTTAACTATTTACATATCTGAGCTACAATTAATCATGTGTTATTCTAATAAAACTGAATAAAAATCAACTAGTTTTTAGCCTATAAAGAGTCACTATGGGGCTGGAGAGATGGACAGTTCAGTAACCTGGGTTTGGTTCCCAGAACCTCCATGGTGGGATGACAACCATCTGTAACACAGCCCTCTGGCCTCTAAGGGTAGCCGCATATACATGGTACAGACATACATGTACACAAACACCTACATATATAAGCATAAAATAATCATTTCTTTTAAAGTTACTATTAACGGTTAAACAAAAATCTGTGTTAGTATTTTGAGCATTCCCCTCTGTTACTTATCTAGGAATATCGATGTATTTTATATATATATATATTTCATGTATGTCCATATATGTATATTTATACACATGTATACACACATATATTTGTATGTTTACTTTCACAGCTACCTTTTGTAGAACTGCTTACTATCACCATTAGGTCAGTGGTTTCCAACTTGAGAATCTACCTGGTCCTAGTTACTCACAAAAAATATAAAAACACCAGCCAGACATTTTCAGATCCTTCTCAATAATGGCCCACTGTAAGGATTCACTGGGTCAGTACTCACTCTACAGCTATTTTAGAGAAAAATAATCTTTCCTATATTAAAAAGGCATGTGCAAAATTCAATGTGAGAAATAGTGTTCAAAGATAAATATGGTGTTGAGCTAGCCCAATCTGAGGAGCACTCCGCTGAGCCATTTCAGAAAATCACATCACAGTCAAGGGCACAGCCCAGGACACAGGCCAGGTACAGACAGCTAACCCTGTTACTACTTTCTGTGGAACAATTACTTCAGCATATTTGCAGCGACTTGACTTAATAACTTGGATTTCCTGTTTAAAATGCTGGCATTTTGTCTGGAATTTATTTAAATTCATTCTGTGTCCTCACATCATGAAGGAAAGTGTGAGGGAGCCTTATTGCACTCACCATGCTTGCTTCTCTGTCTCAGCCCCCTGCTGATGGAGTTGATCTTGGTGTTAGGGATAACAGCAGTGCTCACCACTTCCTCAGATCGCTGCAAGAAACAAAGACAGGCCATGAGGAAGAAAGCTCTGTACCCTGAAGCACACATTCTACATACACACTGGGAAATGTCCAGGAATCAACCTGAGAGTAACTGGACAGATGACCAGGGAACCATACTATGACAGTTAATCTTTATGCTCCTTTTTCATTCAAAAAGATTTCAGTTCCTAAAAGAGCCAGTTACACTGTAACCAAACAAATAAACCTTTACTTTAAACTATACAATTATATTGTAATTAAAATGAATTTAAAAAGCTGGGGCATGGTGGTACATGACTTGAATCTCAGCATTTGGGAGGCAAAGACAGTCAGATTTTTGAGGCTTGCCTGGTCTACTGAGCAATTTCCAGGACAGCTGGGGTACACAGTGAAAACAACAACAAAACAAAACAAAAATGAATTAAAAGATAACTTTTATTTAATGTTTTAAAAAAAATAAGGGGAATCAAACAAGACCAAAAATAAAATATACTCATTTTTTAATCCATGCAAAATATACATGACAACCATTTATGATTAGAGATAGTAGCACATGCCCTAATCCTAGCACTTAGGAGGTGAAGGCAGGAAGATCAAGAGCTTAAGGCCAGCCTGTGCTACATAGACCCTACCTCAAAACAAACAAAGGACAACAAAAACAACCAACTCCCTGAATCCCTGCCACTGCTAATCCCTGCCACTCAGGGATGCTCATCCTCCTTCAGCACAGTTGTGTGAACATTAAGTCAGAAAGGATTTTCATTTACAAAAACACTACCATGGGTGTGGGGAGCATGCTTTTAATCCCAGCACTAAGGAGTCAGAGGCAGGGCCAGCCTGTTCTACAGAGTGAGTTCCAGGCCAGACAGCATTACAAAGTAAGATCCTATCTGAAAAAATAAAATAAATAAAATAAAAGTACTTTTTATTTCCAATAAAAGAACTTTAAAATGGTAATAGTACCATTCATAACAATCTGATCGGTACCAACAGCTATCAAGAGCAATTATCTCACACTGACTTTCTTGCAGCCAAAATCAAAATACTGAGTCTTATTTCTGGAGAAAAATAAAAATCTTAAAATAATAAATAATATTAATATATTTTCCTAGACTTAAAGATTGAAAATGAAGCTTATCTTTTTGGGGGGAGAACATTCCAGATAGCCTGGGAAAGCCCTTGCCCTTTGAGCTCTAGCGTTCCAGGCTCTACTACCCCCAGCAGAGTGAGTGTCATAAGAATAAAAGCCACAAGCTGAGTAGTATTCCACCACCCTAACATGCCCAAATCCTAGTTTAATCCCCAAGACTCAGCCTGGGCTACATGAGACCCTTCTCAAACACAATAAGAGACATGCCTCGAACTGTAAGATTCCTGGGCGCAGATATTGTTTTCAAAGCACTATGATACACTAAAGAGGCTACAGTGAGAAGATAAGACATGCCAAAATAACACTGAAGCAGTATCTAGAAAAGATAACTGTCTGAGGTGAGACTTTACACTTGAAGTATGTAAGACACAGAACAACAAAGAACTAGGGAAGGCTAAACGCCTCCATGGTTAGAGTGTAGACTATCTGCATACTTAATAGAAATCTGTGGTCCTTTGAACTACACAATAGAGACCATCAAGACAAATACTCAGTGGTACTCACAAGCTTCCCTATCCCTTTCCATACACAGAAAAACAAAAGACTGGTCAGGAGCTGCCGAATGGATACTGAGTGTTGGTGACTTGAGCTTCTCGCTTGCATAGTTTTCAATCTCCTACAATGAGCAAGCACTGCTCTTACAAAATCTATTAAACTCACATAATTTAAGCCTATACTTGTATTAAATACTTAAGGACTTACAAAAAATATATGTTGTTGTTACACAGAACTCGTCTACTTCAGTTGTGCCTGGGACAGGCCTAAAAACCTGATCATAGAACTGAGGCGTACACTTCAAAAGGAGTCAGCCTCCTGAGGTAGTCTGTCACTGACATCTCCTAACTCAGAGGTGTTCCAGATTGATCTTTGCTATAATCTGTGGAGAGATCTGTGTGCTTTCTTTATTCAGGCATAAAGGTGCCCTAAGAAATATTTCCTTATTAGCTATACTGAGATTGAACATTATTTCCTGGTCTTCACAGTGTTTCAATAATCCTAATTGATTTCCTAGCTGTAGTTAGCTTGGAATGTCTACAAAGAAGCTGTCTTATCAGACAGGGTGTCCCACAAAGTTAGAGATAGCAGTTAGGCACTAATTATCAGAGCAGTCCCACACAAGGCAGAATTGCTTTACTAATAAAGAGAAGTTATAGAGCTTCTATCACTAATTATCTATGTTACAGCCCAGGAATACTAAAGTACGACCTTCAGCTGCTTGCCTCAGACAGACCCTGAGAACTTATCTTGGGGCTGCCAGAACAGCCCAAGAAAAAGGACACCACTGCTCCTTCGCCTTGCACCTGGCTGATTGATTGCACTGACCTTAATGCAGCCGTCTCCTGCCTACGTGACTTCTGTAGTTTGCCCTGTTCTCTGTGTACTATATAAGCTTGATTTCTACTTTGTACAAATTACATTCACTTACAACACTCCCTTGTGTTGTGTCTGTTTGTCATTTCTTCGCCAACGCCTTGTCTAACTGACTAGGACCCTCTTCCCCCCACGGGTTGAGGGAGACCCAGACTGGCCGGCCCATGGCATGTTGTCTAAACTGGTCAGATTAAGGACCTTAAGTTCTTTTTCCTGACTAAAACACACCAGGAAAAAAGCCTTCCACACAGAAGGCTTTGCTGGGATTGTACACAGTGCCAATAACTTGAAGAATCACACACAGTGAACTCAGAGGAGAGGAGAGAAGCAGACTGTCAGGAGAGTTGTATCGCAGCCTCCACCTGTCCCAGGCTACTGACTCACTGGTCATTCTACACCCACTGAATTTCAACAGCACCACACTACACAACTCCAGGAAGCACAGCTGTATACTATTCTAGGTGTTGAATATGCCTGGGTTTGGCTATTGTGTAGAGGGCAGCCTCTCAGGTTCACAGCCTTTTACAAAAACACATTGGGACCAGGGCTGTAGTTAATAGGACACTTGTCCAGCACACAGAATGCACTAGATCATGCCCCTGAACAGTAGGAAAAGAAAAAAAAAGTGTCCTCCACCTTCAAGAACTGTACATCCTCACTCCCCTGGGTTGAGACTCTTAAATATGAAGCTTAGTAGTAATATTATATTCTTTCAAACTAAAAATGATGACAGTTGACTTAATCAGACCAAACCAAGAAACATCAAAGACAGAGATAAAAGAAGCCATTAGTTACGGCTGTTCAATTCCTATAAAAATAGTGCCCTGACTCCATCTGCAAATAGAGACTCCTCCATTATGACATCCTCTCCTTCACTATGTTTACATTTGAACCACACTATAATATTACACTGACTAAACCACTGGAGCCTCAGTGAGCATCAAAGCCCTAGACAAAGTGCACACATTTCAAGTGTAGTCTGATGTATTTGTGTACATCAGTATTTATATATCTTGATGGGACGTGTCTCCTTTGCCATGATCAAGGAGATGATAGCTCCAGCATTCCCTAGGGTTTTTAGTTAAGTATATATCTGGGTAATATCCTGTCTGACTGACAGGGAAGCAAACAAGCATCTGAGCTACAGACTGAAGCCACCTCAAAGGAACACACCTGTGTGGGGCAAGGGAGATAGCTCAGGGCTGGGAGCATGCACAGGTCTTGAAGGAGACCCTTGGGTTCCACAACAGCCATCAGCTCACAACCGTGCCAAAACCAGCTCCCTCTGCTGGACTCCATAGGCACCTACACTCACATGCACATACCCAAAAATATAAAAGCACAGCGCTTTGTGGAACTGAGTCATTTGCTAAATTAGCTATGTGTCTTAAGGGGGCCTTTGCTGTTGTTGTTTTACATCTTTTGTCCAGATTTTGAATTGTTTGAGGTAGGAAGGCAAGTCAGTCGCTATCATTCTCTATACGGGGGCACAGTGTCTCTTCCACCCCAGCTAGCCTTTCTGAATAAGTGCTGAAAGCAGTGCTTATTCCTTCTTGGCTCTGCACGTCCAGCAAATCCTTCCCTATGAAGAACAGTCATGGCACATTTAGCTAGTCCAGCATCAGGCTATCCGTACTTTGTTACTGGCCTAAAGGTATACTTACCAGAACAGGACCTAGAACTTTCAGTGTGGAGATGGTCTCGTTTACCATGATTACACAATGCAGAGTGACAATCTCTAGTTTAATAAACAAGCATGATGGGTTCAAGTCTTGTACCAAATCTTTGCACTCCTGTGGCATTAGCCAGACTCAACTGGTGTCAGGTGTAGTGGTGCATGGCTTTGATCCTAGCTCTCTTGGATGTCTGAGTGGGAGCCCAGCCTGGTCTACAGTCAGGCTCTGACTTAAAACAACAACAATGAAAACCACTAATGACTCATGAGCTCTGCTTGCTCTATCTGGGCAAAACATTGTATCTCACAGGTTGTTGTGAAGCAGTAATTACATAATGGATGAGAAAGTACTTGGTAGGTTTTAAGGAACTACACAAAGATATGTGGTAAGGAAGCATGTTTCCAATATGCCCAACAGTCCCCCACAATTCTAACATTCCGTCCTCCAAATCTCTAAGCTGGTACAACACATTAAAAACTAATAAAAATATCCTTCAAGTATAATGTTAAATACTTCAAGTTGGGCATGGTGACACATGCCTTTAATCCCAGCACTCAGGAGCAGAGGTAAGCGGATCTGTGTGAATTCTAGGCCAGCTTGGTCTACAAAGCAAGTTCCAGGACACCCAAGGTTGTTACATAAGAGAAAATCTGTCTCAAAAACACCAAAACCAATCAACCAACCAAAACAACAACAATAAAAAACTCCCATATGCATATAGTGTAAACGAAACATTCATTTATAAATGTGACTCAACATAACTTTAAAAGCTCATCTCCAAACTAATTTGCAAAGGTCTTAATCCAAGACTGTGCCCTTAAAGACTGTTTCTATCCTTGGAATGTGTCCATTGAGTGAGTGAGACAGATCCACGGTTTAGGAGTCAGGCCACATACCAGGCTGAAACTCCAATTTTGAAACCATAATCAAGTTCTCGAATGGCATATTACTCACATCTGTAACGTTGTGGCAGGAGGTACAGTAATATTTGCCTTCATCAGTAAGGCCCCAGGAGACAGCAGCACACTGAGAACAGCGGTCTGTGAATGCTTTCTGTGGAAGGCAGAAATCTGTTATTGTCAGGCCAACACACGGTACCTTAAACCCCATGGGTCTAAGCTCTACTTCCAGTGTTCCTGGCAATTTCATCCCCCTAAAATTAAAAAAAAAAAAAAATCATAAAAACTAAAAATACATCAGACAGTATCTATAAATGAGGAGAGTTCAGTCTCTTTAGTAGCATGAAATTCAGTAACTATTCCATAAAACTACTGAAATACACAGAAAGAAAACAAAGAAGGAAAGGTGGGTGGGGCTAAATTGGAAACAAAGACAGAGGTAAACTCCCTGGAAGAGCTGGGGGGAGAAAAAAAATGACCCAGTGTATGGATAGGCAAAACAAACATACAAAGATTGAAAGAAAACACTACTGACTTTTCCTTTGGGGCACTAAAAGTGTATGACAAGGTAGATGTTTCAAATTTTGATTTTTTTCATCCAATCATATAAAGGGTATCAACTATATGAGTACTAGATGTTAAACTGGATGCTTGGGGGTTCTACTGTAAGCAAAAGGAGCATATGGTCCACTCGTGGTCTATATGGATGGATCATAGTGGATTATAATTTTAGGTTTATCAATTTATTATCTAGACACATTATTATATTTGTAACAGATACAAATAGCATCTACTATCTACCACGAGTCCCTCTATCATTATTCTGCCAGTGCACACACACAGAATTGGTTCCTAATTCTCTGGTGTGTGACTTATGGGTCAATTACTGAACATACCCATCGTGTTAAAATTGCATGCAAAGTTCAGCAGCATCCTAACCGCTTTTACGATGAGGTGTGGGCACGGGTGCTGGATGGTTTTGTGTCAACTTGACACAAACCAAAGGCATCTGAGAGAGGAAGGCTCAATTAAGAAAAATACCTCCAGACCATCTAGTGGCAGGTAGGCCTGTGAGGCACTTTCTTAATCAGTCATTGATGAGGGAGGGTCTATCCCATTGTGGGTGGTGCCATCTCAGGGCTGGTAGTTCTAGGTTTTCCAGAACCTGGCAGGCTGACCAAGTCATGAGAAGTAAGCCAGTAAGCAGCACCCCTCCATGGCCTCTTCATGAGCCCCTGCCTCCAAGTTCCTGCCCTGTTCTTTAGATGATGAACAATCATATATAAGTGTTAGCCAAATACACCCTTTTCTCCCCAACTTGCTTTTTTGGTCATGGTGTTTCATCGCAGCAGCACAAACCCTAAGATAGCAAGCACATTAGAATGCCCTCGGCAAGGGTCTGGAATTCGTACCCTACACAGGCTGACGGGGATTACTTGGAGGCATCCCAAGTTCCAGGACCTACTCTCCCTCACGCGCCCCAGCATCAAAGGGAGCTTTGCTGGGTGGTCCCCTCCAAGGAGGACGAGCCACGAGGGTGGTCATCCCACAAGCCCACAGCTACATCCTCCTTCTGGCCTACGCCTCCTCTGAACAAACACTCCACCCAATCCCACCCGCAACCTCCCAGAGTGGACCGGCAGCCAGGTTCGGGGCCCAAGTGGCCACCGCCCCCTCGCTCCGCCCCCTATGAGGGTCACCGCCCCCAGCCGACGCCTCCTCCTGGCGTTGCTCCTCCTCCTCCTCGTGGCTGTCCCCGGCCCTTTCGGTTAGGAAATTCGAGCCGGAGCTCCACGCGTTCCTCTCGGTCCTTACCACCTCCTCCACCTCCATCGCGGCTCCGCTTCAGACTCCGTTACCCAGACAGCAAGTGCCGCTTCCGGGAGAGCCGGGGAGAGCGCTCCGGCCGGAAACACAATCTCTGCCTTTGCGTTCCAGAAGTCTTCTGTGCTGCCCCTGTGGGGCAAGACCCAGGCTGCAAGCAGACAGTACAGGTCCGGGACCAAGCTCCAGAGACAGAGCTCAGACCTACGACGGTTTTCTGTGGGTTTTTGTAGCCCTGGCTGTCCTGGAACTCAACTCAGGAGACTAGACTGGCCTCGAACTCACTGAGATCGCCTGCCTGTGCTTCCTGAGAGCTGGGATTAAAGGCGTGTGCCATGACTTCCAGCATCTGGGTTTTACAAAAGGTGTTCTCCGTGATTGAAGTAGAGAACACAGGTTGTTGAGCTAGAACTGGGTTTCTATTTGGAGGGTTTTTTTTTTTTTTTTACTTCCCAGATCCTAGGAACCAAACCCTCCTACACACTAGCCAAGTATTCCATGCCACTGAGCAACATCCCCAGCTCTTAGACCAAGATTTCTTTTTTTTTTTTTAAAGATTTATTTTTTATTTTATGACTGTGAGTACACTGTAGCCGTACTACAGATGGTTGTGAGCCTTCATATGGTTGTTGGGAATTGAATTTTTAGGACCTCTGCTCGATCCAGTGAACCCCGCTTGCTCTGGTGCTCCAGAGCAAGGACTTATTATGATACATAAGTACACCGGAGCAAAGACTTATTTATTATGATACATAAGTACATTGTAGCTGTCTTCTGACACCAGAAGAGGGTGTCAGATCTCATTGCAGGTGGTTGTGAGCCACCATGTGGTTTCTGGGATTTGAACTCAGGACCTTCAGAAGAGCAGTCAGTGCTCTTACCCGCTGAGCTATCTCTAGACCAGGATTTCTAATCATGACTATTTCTTTCTTTCTTTCTTTCTCTCTTTGGTTTTCCAAGACAGGGTTTCTCTGTATAGCCCTGGCTGTCCTAGAACTCACTCTGTAGACCAGGCTGGCCTCGAACTCAGAAATCTGCCTGCCTCTGCCTCCCAAGTGCAGGGATTAAAGGCGTACGCCACCACCGCCCGGCAACTATTTCTTTCTTGTACCTTCACCTCCTGTGTAAAAAGTATATATTTGCCTATGAATATAATTATGTCTCATGTAGTAAATCCTTGATAAACTTCTCTTGTTCCCTCATTGAACACACTAATCCCCTGCTTCATTCCGTAAACTAAAGTCATTTTAGATTTTAGAGATTTATCTGTGAACAAAACAAGTCTCCACCTTGGTGAAGATTTATATTTGTTTATTTATTTTTGCTTCTTTGTTTCCTTCCAGACAGGGTTTGTCTGGGTAGTCCTGTCTGTCTTGGAATTTATTTTGTAGATC
This sequence comes from Montemys delectorum, assembly GCA_019843815.1. NCBI lineage: Eukaryota > Metazoa > Chordata > Mammalia > Rodentia > Muridae > Montemys > Montemys delectorum. Next base: position 14,031 of record JADRCD010223358.1, read on the forward strand.
AGGCTAGCCTTGAAATCAGAGACCTGTGTCTGCTTTTGCCTCCTGAGTGTTGGGATTAAAGGCCTGTGCCACCAGAAGCTGACATTTGTTTTAGATACTAAAACTTCTTTCCAGGGGCAGTAGAGAAGGGCTGAGATGGATTTCAGGGGATAAGGCCCCCCCCCCCAGAAGGGGAAGCTGGGGTGTGTTGAAGACCCTGCCGCACTCTGGAGAACAAAGGAAATTCCTGACATTACAGATGTTAGAGGAAAAGGATCTCCAAGCCCAGAGGAGAGGGGGACTCTGCAATTTGCAAACTGATGACAGTACTAAAACTAAAGGGCCATAATTTAGGAAGCTAAACCTATTTCACCTCCTCCCACCTTGGGACTGCTATGTGCTAGGAGTTTAGTCGTTTATGGAAGGTACTAAATAAAGTGAGGCTAATTGACTTTAATATCAATACTATGGTAGAAAGAGACAAAAATAAGAAAATCATGGAGTTGGAGAGATGGCTCAGCAGCTAAGAGAGGACTGGCATCTCTTGCAAGATTTCAATTTGATTTCCCATCACCCACATAGCAGCTCACAACTGTCTGTAACTCTAGTTCCTGGGAGTCAGGTGCAATCATCTACTGACCTCCGTGGGTCCCAGGCACAGACATAGTGTGTACACATACCTGCAGGCAAAATATTCATACACGCCAGGCAGTGGTGGCTCACGCCTTTAATCCCAGCACTTGGGAGGCAGAGACAGGCGGATTTCTGAGTTCGAGGCCAGCCTGGTCTACAGAGTGAATTCCAGGACAGCCAAGGCTACACAGAGAAACCCTGTCTCAAAAAACCTATATATATATATATCCATACACATAAAATAGAAATGTAATAAGGAAGACATGTTAAATGCAGTGAGAGAGGTGGTCTCAGTTGGAAACGGGGTAGTCTGGAAAGGTCTCTAAGAAGACAAAGGTTACACTGAGAAAGAAAGAAAAGGATAAGAGAGAGGGAGAGCAAGCATTCCATAGGAAGCTTCCACAGACCAGTGTCAGCTGATTCTGAAGGTGACAATTTTAATAACGCAGGGAAGACTCATCAAGAAGAGAAGCATGGGCTGGCGAGAAGTCTCAACGGGTAAGAGCACTGCTCTTCCAAAGGTCCTGAGTTCAAATCCCAGCAACCACATGGTGGCTCACAACCATCTGTACAGCTACAATGTACTCACATATATAAAATAAATAAAATCTTTAAAAAAAAAAAAAAGAAAGAAAAGAGAAGCACATTTGACAGCCCCTGGGTTGAATTAATAACACCAAAATAGACTGTTTTATGGAAAACATAAAGCCAGTACATTTGAATTTTCTTTCCAGACAGAGTTTCTCTGTGAAGTCCCGGCTACACTGGAACTCAACCTGAAGACCAGGCTGAACCCAGAGATCTGCCTCCTGAGTGATTAAAGGCTTGTGCCACCACCATCTGCCTATATTTGAATTTTTAAAAGGAAGCTACTTTTTTTTTTCCTTTACAAAAACACATTATTGAGCCGGGCGGTGGTGGCGCACGCCTTTAATCCCAGCACTTGGGAGGCAGAGACAGGCGGATTTCTGAGTTCGAGGCCAGCCTGGTCTGTAGAGTGAGTTCCAGGACAGCCAAGGCTACACAGAGAAACCCTGTCTCGAAAAAAACAAAACAAAACAAAAAATACACACACACACACACACACACACACACACACACATACACACACA
>JADRCD010223358.1:15854-26889 GCA_019843815.1 Montemys delectorum
AGAGAGAGAGAGAGAGAGAGAGAGAGAGAGAGAGAGAGAGAAATAGAAAAATCTAAATAATCAATTTGCTACTTCAGAAATTGTCTTAGGGCTGTGATGTCACTCTGTGGTGGTGTGCTTGCCTATCATGTGGAAGACCACGAGCTCAAGCTCCGAGACTGGAGATAAATCAGCAAGACAAAGAAAAGACAAAAGGTGTTCACACTGCTCTGCTCAGAAACAGAAGTACAGCACCAGGACTCCAAATGAGCCAATGATGAACAGTTAAAAACAGGCAAGAGACAAGACAGCGGAGTATGGCGGTGCTGCAGCTCTTAATCCCAGCTCCTCTGGAGGTTGGGGCAAGAGGATCACAAGTTCAAGGCCACCCTAGGCAATTTAGCAAAATACAAAGTAAAAGGGGGGCTACAGAGAATAGATGTAGCTCAGTTGGTGGATCGTTTCCCAAGCAAGCACAAAGCCTTCGGTTCAGTCCCCGTCTCTGCATAAAACCAGACGTGGTGCCATACATACATACATCCTTGAAATCACAGCACTCAGGAGGCTGAGGCAGGAGTATCAGAAGTTCAAAGTCATGAACAACCACAAAGCAAGTTCAAGGCCAGCCTAGGCTATATGACACATGGTCTTAAAAAAGAGAGAGAAAACAGAAGATGTAGTTCAGTTATAGAACGAGAAGCCCTAAATCCAATCCCAGTATTACAGAGGGTTTTTATAAATAATCAATACAAATATATTCATAGTCATTACTCATCAGAAAAATTAAGACCAAAAGGAGAAACTATCACACATCCAGCCAGGTGGCCTCAATGTAAAAAATTGATAATACCAAGATTAGGCAAGACTATGGGTAAGTTAGCTCTCTTCAGTATTACTGATCAAAGAGTAAATTAGTAAAGACACTTTTAGGGAGAAAAATTAAAGTAAAACCAAATGTTAGACCAGGTGTGGGGGCACTCATCTTTAATCTCAGAACTCAGAAAGCTGAGGCAGGAGGATCATGAGTTTGAGGATTACCTGGGCTACATAATGATACCCTGCCTCAAAGAGAGAACAAAATGCTCATGGGGAACAGCAGTGATGGGGAGAGAGAGGGTTAAGTTCTGGATATAGGCAAAAGGCAAGCCTGATGGGTTGGGTGAGAGAGGACTTAAGACCGCCTGTAAGTGTCAGCATCTGACCCACTGTGAGAAGACGCTTGGCGGAGACTGGGGCAGAAAGCTTTCGGCATCAGCACACAGTACAGTGGAGGAGAAAGCAGGATTTTGTTTGGGTGTATGTCTTAGTGGTTCTTGTCCCATGTCTATGTGGAGACCCTGACTACCACGATGAATAGGTGAGTTGGATATTCAGGTAAAGGGGCGCAACTGTAGGTATGAATGTGGGGGTAAAGACTGGGTAAGAGCATTAGGATAAGCCTTTCCAGACAGGTAAAAGTCTGAGAGAGAGAATGTCTTTGATACAGAAGGAAAACCAGCCGCACGAGTGTCCTGAAAGCCAGCAGTGTCCCTGAGGAAGAGCCACCACCCTCAGCAGATGCTCTTGAGACCTGCAGTCAGGGGGACATGGGATCGCCTTCCCATCTACTGGATGACTGCTGGATCTAGCCACAAGGGTCACTAGGGAGAAAAGCAGTGTGCTGGCTGATCTCCATTGTCAGCTTGACTGGATTGAGAAATGGTTAGGAGGCCAGTGAAACACATGTCTGTCTGCGTATGTCTATAAGAGTGTTTCCAGAGATGATTAACATGTGTGATAGCAAGGGAGTGAGGAAAGACCTCATGAATGTAGACAGCTCCACCCCTGGAGGGATCCAAAGTGGGAGGAGGAAGCCCCCAGCTCCTACAAACTCCATGGTACTTCCCTGCAAATCCTTCTTGCCGCTGTCATTCCCAACGGACATCAGACCCCATCTGCTTCGACCTTTCAACATGATTCACCCCAGCAGGCCTCTAGGGAGCCTGTAGGCTTTTAACTTTCCGCTTGGGCTGCATCTCTAAGGCCCTTGTCCTGAAGCTTCCAGCTTCTTAGATACAGAAGCCACCAGGTTATCAGGCTACCAAAGTGCAGATGGTCATTGTTGAATCACCCAGCTTCCAATGAGCACTAAGGGTGTTCAACCTTTTGACATTGCAGCTTGACACTGTCATCTACAAAGTTCACACTCAAGAACTGAAAAATCAAGTTACCAGGAAAAAAAAAGTCACAGCCGTAAGCTGATTCAATGCATCCCGTATTAGGCCTCCGCCATTGTGAGCTGTACACCCGACAAACTTTCTCACCTTATATTTTGGTAAGGCTTCCACAATCAAACTATTCCTGATGGAGAGACAGAAGCAAAACCGGTTTCGTTCCCTAATTGACTGGAATGAAAACTCAAAACAAAATCGGGGCTAACTCCAAGACAAGACACTGGAGTAGAGCCATACCACCTACTCTAAGGATTCATGTACAATGACACAGCTGTTTGTACTGAATCACGATCATCCATCCTACCAAATGATTGCCAAAGTATTCACTCTGGAGACATGAGCATGTTTAACTGAAGGAACAAATTGGCTAGATTATTAATAAATCCGAGAACTTTTTAAAACTGCTAAAACACACACACACATCCTCGTAATGTTTTAAATAACTTCACAATTTTGTGTTGGGCTTCATTCATACAATTTTGTGTGAGCCACATTGATTCACAGACCATAGATTAGACATGCCTGTAAGCTGATTCAATTCATCCTCTCTGGTGTGTGTGTGTGTGTGTGTGTGTGTGTGTGTGTGTGTGTGTGTTCTATCAGTTCTGTTCCTCTAGAAAAATCTGAATAATGAAACCAGCTTCAGCCAAGTGTTGGAGAAGAAAGCCTGTAAGAGAGTATTTTAAAAACAGAATGAAGGGGCCAAGTGTGTACACTACTCTTGTTATGGGTTTTATTGCAAATAGGAACTGTCGCTGTCACTCATGGGCAATATACAATTAAGAGACTTTTACTGGTTTGTGTGCTCTTTTCTTTTTAGTTATGTGCGTTATGTGTGGTAGGGGTGGGGGCAGGGTATGCACGCGTGAGTGCAGTGTCTTCAGAGGCTTCTACTGCTGGTTGTGAGCAGCCTGAAATGGGTGCTGGGAACGGAATTTGGATCCTCTGGAAGAGCAATACGTACCCTTAGCCACTGAACCATCTCTCCAGCCCCTTTTGTTCTTTTCCTGACTTTCTCATAAAGAGAAAAAGGAGACAGAAGAGCAAGACAAGGGTTTCTTGGATTACTGGAAGACGGGAGCTTTGGGAGGGCTGGCATGAGGGAGAACATGGTAGAGAAACAGGAAGTGCCACAGGAAGCTAAGAGTAGGGAGCTGGCAGAGCTGTGAGAGGTTTCAAGAGACATCACAAGGTAACAGCAAGGTGGCTCAGCTGGTAAAGGTACTAAGCCAGAGGAGCCTGATGATCTGAGTTCAATCCCTGGGACACATGTAGTAGAAGATAAGACCCAAATCCCACAAATTGTTCTCTGACTGGCATGCACATGTCATGACACTTATATGTACACACACTTACACACTAGATAGGTAGATAGATAGATAGATAGATAGATAGATAGATAGAAATATTACAAATGACTGTCAGCATTAAGCACTCCCCGACTTCTGCTGCTCTCTTTCCTAAGTCTTTCCTTTGTCCTAAATGGAGGGAATAAGTGTTTCAAAAGTATCCTCCAGGATTTATTCTACATGAAGTTCCAAGTCATCCCATCAACACTTCTCACTTAGAAAGAAAGTAGGTAACTCAGCTCTCTGTAGGCCTCATAGGTCTCTGGAGTATTTTGCCTTCAGCTTCCCAAAGCTTTTCTGTTGGGGAAATCGAGTCTTTTTGTGGACATTCACGACGTCATCAAGGATCATGGTAGTGACCCCAGTACATCTGCATAGTCTGTGTGTATAAAATAAGAATCCTGCCTGCAGCAGGATGTGTCCCTCTGCAGGATATGTCCCTCTGCCTTCTACTTTCACTGGTACTTCTGGCTGGTGAGAGAGGCAGGGGAGCGAATCTCACCCACATCCCTGCTGATATCTCTTCTCAGAATTATTTTTATAATTAAATCAATAACTAACTCCTTCACCAGTTACACAAATATAAATGTACCACCAAACATTGTTTGTAAATTCTTCATTACATTAAAAAAAATTATTAAGGGGAGGGGGTTGGGAGTACCTGCCATGGCATGCCTGTGGAAGTCACAGGCCAAGTCTGTAGGAGTCAGCTTTCTTCTTCCGCTCTGTGGTTCCTGAGATCAAACTCAAGTCAACAGGACCCTGTGCTATCTCTCCAGGCCTCACACGTTTACTGTCTGGGATATATGCTCCTTGGCGCATATTATCATTAGATGCTTGCCACAGTAAACTTTCTGCATTTCATTATTGAAAGTGAATCTTTAATCAGGAGTAAAAATTAGGAGCATTAATATTTCTATCCACTTGTTTAGTAAATCTTCAAAGGACCTAAATGATCTAAACTAAAAGTTGTATCTTTGGAATTTTCATCAGCATTTTCTAGGTCTTCCAACAGCATTTGTCATTTGGTATCTCAGCCACGTCTATCATGGGATGATGATAGAATCCAGCCAAGTATGAAATGTCACTTTGATGAAAGTAAATGTTGTGACAGTGTAGCAGGATGTGTCCTTAGGATGATGGGCAGAGGGCATGAAGAGTGGTTTACATAGTTGTCAGTAAGACAATTCTAAAGATGGGCCCTTTGAGCAGAGATAGGGATGGTATGAGAGCCTCCCAAGAAGAAAGGAGACAGGCTGGAGATACAGCTCTCTGGGTAAAGTGCTTGCTGTGTAAGCATGAAGACCTGAGCTTGGGTCCCTAGCAACCAGGCATGGCAGCGCACACCTAAACCTTTACCGGGCACTGGAGGTACGAAGATGAATGGAACCTAGAGACTTTCTGACCAACCAGTCTAGTCTGAATGGGGAACTCCTGGTTCAGTGAAAGCCTCTGTCTGGCAAAAATAAGGTAGACAGCAAAATAGAAAAAAACTCAACACACACACACACACACACACACACACACACACACACACACTCGCACATGCATGCATACACCCCACACTCATAAACATACACACAAAGAGTAAGGGGAAACCAAGTGTAGTGGTACATACATACAATCTAGCACACAGGAAGCTAAAGCAGAAAAATTGCAAGTTTGGGGCCAGCCTGAGCTACATAACAAACTTGAGGCCAGCCTGGGTTCATACTAAAACACTAACTAAAAAGTAAAAATAAAAAAAATAGGACATGAAGAGGAATAACGAGCAGAAAAGAAAGAGAGGAGGAGAAGAGGGCGGGTGAGAAATAAGCAGATTTTTAGGGAGATAAGAAGCCCGTAAGGCATAACCCAGGTGGAGTGTTTGAGAAACTGAAGAGACCATTGAGGCCTGAGGTTAGTGGGTGAGAGGCAGCCTTGTGGGATCCAAGGGATGGGCAAGGCCTAACTGCTGATGATCTTCTTGGCCTGCAAGCCTGAGATTTAGCCAGGATTTACAGTCAACCGGCTTGTTTGTTTGCTGAAGTTCTCTGTGCTTGGCCACCATTATTGGTTCTCAGCAGGGAAGAGAGGGAGAAGGGACTCACTCTGCATCAACCAGCGTGGAGTAACTGGTCACAGCTCCCCTAGATCGTACCCACTCTCAGCCTGTATGTGCAGTTAGCCACTTTCTCCAGGTCTTGACCTACAGCCAGAAAGAAACAAGGAAAGCAGACCTCCTGACACCTTCCAAACCCTCCTCAGACACTTGGGATTAGCTGGGATATTCTGTTAGGTAGCTTCTACTCTTCTACAAGGTAAACTTCACACAAATTCATATTTTGTGCTAGTTGAGATCCCTTGGAGCTGGAGTTACAGACAGTTGTCACATACACGCAGACACACACCCACATACACCAATCATGGATGTTGGGAACCGGAACTTGGGGCCTCTGGAAGAGTCACAGGCGTAAACTACTGAACCATCGCTTTGAGCCCTGATGAATCTATTTTTGAGGTGGTGCCAACATTGGAGTGGATGCAGAGGTAAGAAAGAAAAAAACAGGACCAAAAATGGTACAGTGGGCTGGGCAGTGGTGGCACACACCTTTAATCCCAGCACTTGGGAGGCAGAGGCAGGCAGATTTCTGAGTTCTAGGCCAGCCTGGTCTACAGAGTGAGTTCCAGGATAGCCAGGGCTATACAGAGAAACCCTGTCTCAGGGAAAACAAACAAACAAACAAACAAACAACTAGTATAGTGTGGCAAAGGTAGAGTCCATCATTGAGATGGCTGTCGCGCAGATACAGGGTGAAAATCAAGATCTGGGTCACATTGAACGTGTCTACAAGAGGTGAAACTGAACAGAAGGTTAGAAATGGGAATGTGCACTGGGGAGCCATTCTGGGCCGTGTGTGGAGTACTTAAATCCATAGGGCAAATGAGAACAGCTAAGAAATGAGAGTAGACAGCAAACGGGAGAAGGGAATTGAAGGACTAGGGGATAGAGGGTATTATATTCTCAGAAGTCTATCCAGACAGGATGATCCAGAAAAGATGGTAAAAGAGGAGGAAAAGGATGATGATAGTGACAAGGAGGAGGAGGAGGAGGACGAGGAGGAGGAGGAGGAGGAGGAGGAGGAGGAGACCCAAGATTATGAAGTCACCAAACACAGAGGAATTTGAGCAAACTTGGCACAGGATTACAAGAGGAGTTTAAGATGAGGAGGGGAACGGAAACTTTTCATAGAGAGGTTTGGAGGTGGGGTAGGAGGAGGAAAAGATTGGTTGCTGACTTCACACAAGTCCCGGGGTGGGGGTGGGGGAGCAAGGAGGGAAGAACTGTGCAGTAGCCGAAGGGAGTCATACATAGGTAGGGGTCAAGAGATGTTGGAAACTATGCAGTGATCTGTGCACTGAAGTAAATGAAATGTCAGTCCTGCAGGGGAGGAAGATGACACGTACGTACTTCAGTGGGTGAGGACAGATCTGACCCTTGAGGAGGCCACCTCAAGGGGCTGTATTATCTCAAGTGACTAGATCATTGGAAGTCAGTGAATGTGACCACTACGCAGCAGACTGGGGCCCTGGACTGCCCATGCAGCCGTTTGAGTCAGTGCCACCCTCTGCTTCCTCTTAATCCAGGAGGCTGGCAACATCTGAGGACTCGGGACAGCTTAGCTAAACAGAGTGTAGGCTCTGTTGGGTACAAAGGGAGCCAAGTATGTGTCCAGGAATGCTGGCCCCAACTCATCCCTGCTTTTATGACTGAGATGAGCCTCTCAAGTCCTCCACTGAGTCTCACTTTCCCTCTGCATTATGGGAATGATAAGTTTACCATTGCCTCATGAGATGGTAAGGTATAGTTGGGATAGTGGCTATGGCAGACTTTTGTCAAAATGTCATAAACTGAAGGACAGGATACAAGCAGCATTAGTCATTGTTGTTGCTGTACTGAAAAGTCCCTCATTTATGCTACAAAACATTGCAGGGGATGCATGTGTAAGGAGAACCTCCCATGCCACTCCCCTCCGTGGGCTTAATTTTCAACCTAGCCTACTTTTTTTTCAAGATAAGGAACAAGTCCTGGCTCCTTGCAAAAGCTTTCCAGTTTCATCGCTGACATAAATGTATCGCTTCTAGATCACCAGTTAAAAGGAACATGAAGACATATTATTATCTTCAAAGCTTTCTTGGGAACTTATTAAAGGTTAATCACAAAGCACGAGGATATTTCAGAGAGCAAACAGCAGCCTTGATACTGCTCATACAGAGCCTTCTTCTCAGATACCCTCAAAATTCCTGCTGGAGAGAGGAAAGCACTGAGTATCTTTCCCTAAGTAGGTTCTCCAATTGTCCCAAGGTCTGCTTTGCTGGCTTGGTCTACCCACCGCTGGCTGAACCCCTCTGTAGTTTGCATAGGCCTGGAGAAAAGGAAGAGAGAAGGAATATTTGCTAGGCATTTATTTTATACACCAAACATTAGATCCAGTACTCAGATAATCTCATAACTAAGCTAGAATATAATCATTGTCTGATCACAGAAGGGGAAACTGAGGCTTGGAAGGTCAATCAGGTCACATGGCAGGCAAGAAGCCAGTTCTTTCCCAGCCTTCCTGCTGAGGGAATAAGTGCCTCCAAATGTCTCATTAGTGAATGAGTAGCATGAAGCAAGCCTGCTGGATACAAACCCACTCTGTCTAAGAACATCAACAGGTATTAAAGGCATACTTACAATCCAACAGAAGCAAAGGAACCTTCTAAGATTCACGTGAGGCACTCTGGAGTTGCCCCAAACTTCTAAGTGATAAGATAACTGGCAAATTGCAAAACCTGTCCAGGGCTGGGCTGTGCATTTATAGTCTCAAGGCAAATGTGGTCTTCCTCCTGCCTCCTTACTAGAGAGGAGAATGAGCTGGCATCATGGCTCTGGCTACAGGCAGAGAGAACTCTGGCTTCTGATCATTCTGTATTCAGGACAGAATACCTATGTTAGAAACCTTATACAGAATAATACTGTAGAGCTTTTGGTCCAACAAATGTTTAGGCATGTCAAGGTGGCAGCAGTGGGGAGGGGACTGAAATAAGTGAGGAGCCCTTCTGAGTACAGAGCCTGGGACTCAAAGACTGTATGTTGAGGCACCAGCCCTGCCCATGGCACTGATTCTGGAGGTAGGTGGAAAAGATCACCAAAAGGAGATTGTTAAGATATCTAGGCTAATTGAGAGCATTAAAGGTCTGGCAAATGATTTTGACCACTGCCTAGGAGACTGACTACAAGTTCAAGGCAATGAGGAAAAGATGTTCCCAGGGTTTGGTTGTTTTTCGTTTTTGTTTTTGTTTTTGTTTTGTTTTGTCTCAAAAATCATTGCAAAATAACAAAAGAATATAATAAACACAAAACCAGGTCTATGTAATCCCAGCTACTCAGAAACCTGAGACAGTTAGATTAATTTCAACTTAGTGAGACCAGGACCTGTGAGCCTGGACAGTGTAGTGAGAACCTGTCTCAAAGCAAAACAAGGCTGATGTGTATTTTAGTGATAGAATACTTACCTAACACCACACACAGATCCTGTGGCTAACAAAACAACGAAACCCATAAACACAAGCTTTACTTGAGACTAGTTATTATGATGTGGATATGAAATGTCCCCCATAGGCTTGTGTTTGAACACTTGGTCTCCCAGTAGGTGGCGCTGTTGGGGAAGGTGCTGGAGCAAAGGGTAGAGCTTTGTTGGAGGAAGTGAATCATTAGGGCAGACCTTCAGGTTTGGCAGCCTGACCCTACTTCCTTCTGTCTTTCTGTTTCCTAACTGTGCTAGGAGTGTGAACAACCACTACCTTGCACTCTGCCACCATGCCTTTCCCAACATGATGGTTTATATTTCTTCTTAAATAGTAACCCAAGGAAAAAACTCATCAGTTCATGTTTTTCTTGCTGGACACTTGGCCCCAAGAGAGAGAAAAATCCCTAATGCACTAGTAAATGCCACAGCCCTGCCATACTAAATGTGAAGCTCCTGTGTGGCTAGGATTTTATTTTCACATTTGTTTGTGTTCTTGTATATGTACATGTGTATACCATAGTGTCCCTGTGGAGGTCAGAGGACAATTTACTAGACTCCTTTCTTTCCAGCACGTGGGCCCTAGGCTTGAACTCAGATTACCAAGTTTGGCAGCAAACACCTTTATCTGCTGAACTAACTGAACAGTCCTAGAAGGATAATAGTTTAAAAAGCAGGGAGTGGGGAGTGGGGGATGCACAGGGTGGGCAGGAAGATAGCTCAGTTAAGAGCACCCACTGCTCTTGCAGAGGACCTAGGTTTGAGCTTCAGCACCCACAGTAGCTCACAACCATCTGTGAATCCAATTCCGGGAAATCCAACATCATCTTCTCGCCTCCAAGGACACCAGATACACACATGGTACACATGCACGAATGCAGGCAAAACACTCCTACACTTAAAACTTTTTAAAAGCTGAAACAAAAATAAGAAAACAGAGGAAAGGGCTGGGGAGATGGCTGAGGGGCTAAGAAGTGCTCACTGAGTGTGAGGAAGGAAGCCCAGAGCCCAGAACCAATATAAGAAGCTGGGCAGGGTTCTCTACATAGTTACAGCCCAGCGCCGAAGAGTGGGTCAAGACAAGAGAATTGTGGGAGCTTTCTGGTGGCCAGGTTTGCAGCCAGAAAATTTTAACTCCAGATGCTGTATTAAAAATAAATTAATAGCCAGGCAGTGGTGGCACACGTCTTTAATCCCAGCACTTGGGCGGCAGAGGCAGGCGGATTTCTGAGTTGGAGGCCAGCCTGGTCTACAGAGTGAGTACCAGGACAGCTAGGGCTACACAGAGAAACCCTGTCTCGAAAAAACAAAACCAAAAAAAAAAGAGATCAAAAAAATAAATTAATAAAATAAGGTAGATACTGGGGAGACACCTTGATAAGAGTTGCTACGCAAACATAAAGACCTGAGTTCCAGCACCTACCATGGAAAGTTGGGCATGGCCATTCATATCTACTACCCCGGAATTGGTGCGGTAGAGACAAAGGGTTCCAGGGCTGATAGCCAGCCAGCCAGCAGCACAGCTGAAATAGTAAATGTCCAATTCAGTGAGAGAACCAGTCTGTTCCAGGCAATGAGACAGAGCTACATAAGAAAATAGCCCGTGCCCTCCCTGGCCTCTGCATGCACACACACACACACACACACACACACACACACACGCACGCACGCACGCACGCACGCACGCACGCACGCACGCACACACAGGTACATGTACACGGACACAGAGAAGGGGGGGGGTGTCTCACCTCTAGATCTGTGATCTGTTTCAAGTTAATTATCAAGAATCGTGAGATAAGAGTTAAGACTCATTTTTGTTTGAAAGCCAACCAACCTCTCCAACACTTTTCTCAAGACTTATCTTTTTATCTTTTCCCACGTTCCTTTGTGTTGGTGCCTTGCTGGAAACCAATTGACTGTGAAGTCTATTTCTGGCTTTTCTTTT
>JADRCD010223359.1:6411-84162 GCA_019843815.1 Montemys delectorum
TGTGTGTGTGTGTGCGCGTGTGTGTATGTGTGCGTGTGCATGTGTATGTGTGTATGTGTGTGTGTATGTGTGTATGTGTGTGTGTGTGTATGTGTGTGTATATGTGTGTACGTGTGTGTGTGTGTGTGTGTGTGTGTGTGTGTGTTCTGTTGTGATCAAATACTTAAGTAACTTAAGAAGGTAGGGTTTGTTTTGTCTCACAGTTCCAAGCTACAGTCCATTATGGTGTGGAAATAAGGCAGCAGGAACTTTATTATTTTATTTTATTTTATTTTATTTTATTTTATTTTATTTTATTTTATGTTTTAGCATTGTTATATTTTCTTTTTATTTTAGAAAAGTCTGCAATTGGGGGATTTCCATTTATTCTTCCCTTTGCCATATATTTATTTATTTATTTATTGGATATTTTCTTTATTTGCATTTCAAATGTTATCCCCTTTCCTGGTTTCCTCTCCTCCCAGAAACCCCCTACCCCATCCTCCCTCTCCCTGCTTCTATGAAAATGTTCCTCTACTCACCCACAGCAGGAACTTTAAAAGCAGCTGATCATGTTGCATCCTAACTCTGGAAAGAGAACCTGCTGAATGGGCTCAGCATAATTTCTTCCTTTTATTCAGCTTTGGAAACCCCAGCGTATGGAATGGTATCACCCACCGTGAGTACTCCTATCTTAGTTAATCTAAAAATGGTACTGTTTCAGAGGCAGGTACGAAAGCTCCTCTCATCAATGATTCTAGATCCTGTCGAGTTTATAATCATTATTAAGCACCACAAGCTATAGATTACTCTCTTTATATAAATATCTGTTTACCTATTCACCTACTACCTGCTAATGGACATTTATTTCCAGTTTGGAGGCATTTTTGATCATTGTTTTGTAGAACATGTAGTTTATATCTTTGGAGAAATAACCAGAAGTATAAAGGCTAAATCATATGTATCTATATATCTACCACACACAAGTTATTTACCATTTCTGCTGTTTTGGGGGCTTTACTGGTTTTTACATTAAACAGGTCCTCATCGTGAAGCTAGCCATAGCTGATATGTAGATTCCAAGATGACAGGACACATGTGACTTGTGGATTGATCCAAGAAAATCAGACTGGCTAAATTTTCCTTTTAAAGATAAGAGTAGTGATATCTAAACTTGCTTTGGTGGTTTGAACAACAGTGGCTCCCATAGGCTCATAGTTGAATGCTTACTAACTAGGGATGGAACTCTTTGATAGGGGTAGGCTTTGAGGCTTCAAAAGCTCATGACTTGCCTAACCTGTCTGTCTGTCTGTCTGTCTGTCTGTCTGTCTGTCTGCCTGCCTGCCTGCATGTCTGTCTGTGTTTCTGTCTGTCTGTCTCTCTCCCTCCCTACCTCCCTGTTTCAGCCTGCAGATCAGGATATAGCTCTCACTAACTGTCCCAATGCTATGTGTGACATCATGCTCCTTGCCATGATGCTAATGGGCCAAGCCTCTGAAACTGTAAGCAAGCCCCTGTTAAATGCTTTCTTTTATAAGAGTTGCCTTGGTCAGCAATAGTACAGTGACCAGGACAGGAGCTAAGCTTTACTATTTTTTAAGTTTAAAACTAAATTACAACTGTTTGTCCTACTTTAGATCCCCACTGGCCGCATATAAAATCCCATTTCTACCCACTTCCTTTTTTCTCCGTGCAACATTCTAAAGTGTTATCACCTTCTCGTTTTGATTTTATTTCCCTAGTGACTAATGGTATGGAGCAACTTTTCATGTGCTTATCTGTCATCCCTTCTGCATTTTGCTGAAGGAGCCGTTTGCCTATTCCTTTTAAGGAAGCTACGTTTTTATTGCTGAGTTCTGGATGCAATTGTTTTATGAGATACGTGGTTCACCAATAGATTCCACCAGTTCTTGGTTTGAGGTTTTCTTTTCTACATCAGATTTCAAAAATAAAATCTAAGTGTTCCACGTGTTGATGAAGTCAAGCTTAGTTTTTCATTTTATGGGTTGAGCATCTTCTGGTAATACACCTAGTAAACTTCCTAAAATGAGAAAGATTTTTCTTTGTATTTTGCTTTAGATCTTTTGTAACTTTATGCCTCACATTTAGATCTTTGAAACACTAGAGTTGATTTTTGGATATTAGTTAATAGAAATGAGAATTGAGTTGATGGTGATTTTTTTGGCATGTGGATATCAGCTTCTTCTAGTATCACTGGAAGAAAATAGTTTCTCATAAACTTGTCTTTGGGACTGCCTGCCACAGATGAGTCGTCCACGCATGTGTGGATGCTCTTGATTCCACTGTCCGTCTCTTTGTACTTTGAAGTTAGGGACATGGTGTCTAGATTATTGTAGTGTTTACATAAGTTGAGACAATTTCTCTACTTATAATTCCATTATAATAATAGAGAGTATTTGTGCATCTGGAGACGGTTTATATTTGCTGAAATGTTATGACCACGTTGCTGTCAGTTTCGCATTATAAAATACTGAAATTACTGCTTTCTTATACTCTCCGGCAACCTCCAAATACAAGGAAATTAAAAAGAAATTTCATGAATTTGTAAACAATAGATTTACAAACTATGCACATTCTTATTTCTGATGTATTAAAAACATATTGATGTCATGTGACATATTTTCTAAAAGCTTATTCAACATTATAATATAAGGTATCTAACTTTTTTTTTTCTCTTATTTTGAACAGTGACTGGCTGCTTTCTCTTTTGGAGCCTGCTGCCTCTTGGGTGTTCTCAACGTTTCATGGTACTTTCTAGTACTTCATGATCTTTCAGAAATATAATTAATGTGTGTACCACCCAGTTAATAATCTCTTCTGCTCTATAGCAAATAGCTATATGTGGAAATTTAATTAAAATTTCAGTACAGGTGATTGAATGCCAGGCTCCACATGTGCTAGGCAAATACTCAACCACTCCAGACCTTTTGAACTGTAAAAGAAAAAAATCTCAGGACAAGATCTTGCTAGGTTTCCCAGGCTGGCCTTGAACTTACAATTTTACTGTTTCCTAAGCAATTTGAGTTTTACAGGCCTGCGCCCTCAGGCCTAAGTTTTATATGGAAAATTTAACAAGACTTTATTTTATTTTTATTTTTTTTTCCACAGATCCCTTGCTATGCTGTCTCCAAACCTTACCAAGTTCAGTATCATTTTAGTCTTCAAGGCAGATGACATTAAAGAACACTTCTTTTGGATGTCTAAGGGCTTTCTTCTTTCAGAGCAGGATTATATTTCAAGGAAGATAAATTTACAGTTCACTCTTTGAGTGAATTAGTTACAATATCCGGAATCTAACCTTCTAAGAAATTCACAAATCCAAAACAGCACTGACTTAATGGAGATCTTTAAAGAAAAAAAAAAATCTGTATATATAGGGAGAGGTTTGAAAAAGAAAAATAAAGACCTACTGTGTCCAGGTCTTTTTTTTATATACCCACACCATGGTATTTAAAATAAAGTTATAATATGAATCTAAGATAAGCCCATTATATGAGCATCCGATGTGAAACTCATCGTTTCTAGCTCATAGCCATGAATCCTTTCTTCAGTTCAAGGAAAACCACCTCTAACCAGCTGTGCATGACTGCCTGTCCTGGCGGTGTACGTGAATATAAATTACTTATAAAAAATCACAGATGAAATCTTGAGTTTAATACTGCATTCACCTTCATAAGGAGAGTGACTCATGCTTTGATTCCATCGCTAAAAGCCAGAGACTTGCTGGAGGCCGTATTACCTGAGAAGAAAAAAAAAAAATTTTTTTTTTTTCAAAAAGACTCAGAAGTTGTATGTGTTTCTCCTTCTCTGATGTTTTCCTTGCGTGCATTAGACACATTTTCCTATGGAGTTTGTACTTTGCAATCACCAAAACATTTTACTATATGGCACCATCTTGGTGTTGTTTACGTCAAGGCTAATGAACAGAGATAATCAGCTCTTTCAGTTGTCTCTTCTTAACTCATGAGCAGAAACATCTTATAGCCATGGGTAGTGTGTGTGTGTGTGTGTGTGTGTGTGTGTGTGTACACATACACAGACACACGCATATCTATACATATATGGGGACATATAAACACATGATATATATGTATGTGTAGGCATATTGATATGCATATTTATACATACACTTCATACACACTTTGATCTCATAAAACTAAAATTACAAGACAATTTTTGGGTCATGTTTACACAAACAACAAAGTTTCATTAGTACGAAAAAATTCAGTAGTTTAAGTACTAATATTTTAGTTTCTAAATTTTTACATGCAGGGTACACAGATGTATCCACTTATTTATTAAAGCACTTAATTCTAGATAGGCCTACTCAATTCATAAAATCTATAACAGTTTTATTTCCTTTCTCTCCGATAATATATTCAGTTCTTAGCCAACCTCTTTCTCTCCTTCCCCCACCCACCCTAGATGAGATCTCATAAAGTCCTAGCTAACTGCAAACTCTGTAACTCAGTCTGACTTCTGTCGCCTGCATGCTGTGGTGATGAGCCTCTACCTTCTGAATATATCTCACACATGACTGTCTCACTACCTAGTTTCAACCATTATCAATACATTCTAGCTGATCTATCCGAGAGACAGGAGATTTTTTTTTTTTTTTACATCAAGGGACTATACTTTTCATACAAATTAATCATTCCAAAGCATGTGATAAAAGTCTTTTGTTGTGCTCCATCCATTGGGCTTTCTGTGACTTAGACTATAGACATCATATTTCAACGGTCTGAAAGAGCTTGTGCGATGAATTCTTACTTATTGCTTATTTACTATTATATTTTCTTCTCAGGTAATAGTGTCTCCAGCCAGTCTCTGGCTTTTAGTGATGAAATCAAAGTGTGAGTCACTCTTCCTCTGAAGGTGAATGCATTATTCAACTCAAGATTTCATCTGTGTTTTCATAAGTAATTATAATATTCTAAAAATTAAAAAAAATGACTAAGTTGTTTATTATTCATATCTTTCTCATTGCTTACTCCATTACAGTTATACAGACTTCTTTGTTATTAGAAAAAGTCAGATATGGTCTTGCTGAAGAAGTTGGCACGGGCTGTTTCTCTTGTATCCTTGTGGTGGTTTTTGCTCAGGAACACATATGGTTGGAGTCTGTTCTTCATGCTGGTTGTTCTGTGCCGCAGGTTGAAGTTCCTAAGACTTTGTTTCACTAGGACCTCTCCTTCATCTTCCTTCTTGTGCTTTTTCTGTGCAGCATCTATCACGACATGACTGACACAATTTCCTCATTTTTGCTTATCTGTTTTATTGAGTTTTATGTTTCCATGTCTCAAACTGTATCTAGCACATAAGGAGCATGTAAAAATGATTGGTTGGGTGTTGGGTAAACAAAATGAACATAAAACAGTTCCTCCTTTTGAATGGATGAAAGTGTTTACTTACAAAAAAAAAAAAAAAGCTATGGAATCTTTTAATCAGAACTATCTTCAAATTCCTCGAAAAGTCATTACCAAGGGGGGAAACAAAATGAAGCCAGAAAGGAAGCAAAGACAAGAACGGGGAGTAGGGGAAAGGTGTGGCATATCCGGGCTCTCTCACTGTTTATAGAGGCACCAGTTCTGGGATGGGAATAAAAAAAAAAAAAAAAATCACCCTTATGACCTTCTCTGTCTCGTATTTCCTATGTAAAGGGACTCACCTCCTCATACTAGCATACTGTTAATCAGAGCTTCAGCACATGAATTAAGGGGTACACGTTCAGGGCGACCTGCAAGGTTCCATAAAAAAAAAGGGAGTCCAGCAGTTGGAGATGAGGGAGGGCTTGCATGCACGGGGAAATCCCCAAAACAGATGGGTGCCTTCGAACTTGGGGCCCATGAGAAATGTGATAAATCTTCCAGCACCTGGGCTCCTTTCCCTAGACATTCTCACCCAGCAGCTGCTGTCTTGTCATGCCGCCTTTCCCCTCTCAGCTGGCAGAGCTCAGTGACAAGCACAGGCGTCTCCACTGACAGTGTTTGGGCACACAAACGTGAAGTGCTTCTCCACATTTAGTCCTGGAGGCTCACAGGAAACTCTTGGGAAGAGTGTTAAACCTATCAGTCTTAGAGGTCTACTTCACACAGGCTAAACTGAACCCTCTACTGTGGCTCAGGATCCCAGGCAAATCCATCAGAACAAAATTCAAAGGAGACTGTAGGATTTTACACAATTTACTGTGTTGCTACATTGTAGTTTTAATCACAAGGGCATTTCTTCCTTTCCTCCACTCTTCTTATCTTCACTTATTTTATTCATCTGTCTTTTTGTTTCTTCGCCTCCACTTTCCCCCAGAAACGGAAGTTCTAAATCAGGAGTTTGAAATAGTGCATATGTGTTTTACTAGAACAATAGATTATAGTATGCTGATAGAGGGTCCTTGGTAGCTGCCAATATAGGCAAGTGCATGTTCTGTAGCAGCTTGTAGTGATGCTGAGCAGTTGGTGGGAGGAAAGCAAAACCCACAGTGATGGAGGGGTTACAGGTCAAAGGGTCTCAGAAGGCAAGGATGGGAAGCATGGGGCAGTTTTCTACTTAAACGATGCAGCTGTCACCAACACTCAAGAAGCTAACATGCTGTGGGGAAGAATTAACAAACATTTGGCATAGTCTAGTTTCTCTATTTTCTTTCCCCTTTTATTTTTGAATGAGTAGAAGTTTTAAGGCAGGAAAACCCCTTACCAGAGGAAGCAGTCTCTCACTTGCTGCTTTGCAAGACTTCCCTCTCGGCTGTGCCTAAGCCTCAGAATGGTAAGATCAGTTGCTTAAAAGGCTTGTTTTGTCCCCTTTCCCATAGGACTAGAAGTAAGCAAGAAATACTTTTCAGAAAATTGAGTTGGGGAAAGCAGTCTAATCAGTTCATACACCACACAGAGCCACCTGAATATGAAAATTCCTAGATATTGTGTGTGATTCTAAAACAGGATCACCTACTTGACAGGCCCTCAAATTTTATATTATTGCAAAACGTCCTTACTGCACAAAGGCTTTTGATGTATGGGTTTATCCAGGCCTGTAAAGCATAATTTGGAAAATAGGACAAGGCAGAAACAGAAGCAATATCTTCTGCTCCTTTTTCTTTTGACCCAGAAAAAAAAAATAGAATTTGAAGTGATCTGGCGATGTGAGGGAGCTTTACTTTACTCTGTCACCCTGTGTTTGTGGCCTCAATCCCACTTATTAAATGCAGCCCCTGCTGCCTGCTTGAAGGCTGTCAGCTCAGAGTTTGTTCAAGAAGATTCAGCATCAGGAACCACAGACCACACATACGGTTAATCCTAAATGCCAGGCAAGCTATAATTACACAGCTGGGGTCAAGAGACAAATTCTCAGAGAGCTTCTGTGCCCCAGATGTCCCAGGTTCCCAACTCATTGATGTTTCACGGACTCCTGACAGGACCTTCAGTTCCCATTTCTCTGGGCTGATTGCGTCTCTATCCAATGTGTCCTGCGTTTTGGTCTTTGGGGAATCTTCCTAAGGAATTATTCTGATTACTGGCCTCGTCTTTGTCATATACTGAATTCCTAAGACTCTTCCAAGCCTCTGGACTCTATGAAAAATCTAATGCTTATAAATTTGCCCTGGGATGGGGGAGTACTTGGGAATTGGTTAGAAATTCACATTTCAGACTTCAATGCAGATCAACCAGATTAAGATAAACAACAAAGCGAAACAACAGCATCAACGAAAGCAAAACAAAGCTCCATCTACACATTTAGGACACTATTTCTCATGGCTTTGTAACAGGTGACTTTTCTGAATATCCCTATTAAGTTCTCTGTTGATAAGCATGACCAGGCATCATCACCTGAATGATCTCTGTATTTTCTTACTTCCTCGCACTTCTGTCTGCTGTTCTGCATTGTTGCTGAAAGATTACCCCAAATGTTACCAGTACCTGCAAAATATTTCTACCATTGCACTTTAATACTTGGGGTCAAGGGTCATAATTATTTAGTGTGTGTGTATGTGTGTGTGTAGATGCTATCTTATCCTTTTTCAAGTAGCCTCTTTATATGTAGTAACAAAAATATACCTACAAAGCCAAATGTTGAAAAAAAAATCCCTTTGCTTGTAAACCACTGGTTTACCCAGTCATTATGCCATCTGCCACATAACCCACACCCATGATCAATTTGTATACTCTCTCTGTATCCAAATAAATTGAGTCTTGATTATTTGGCTATATAAGAATCAAAGACTTCAGTTTTGAAGAATTAAAAAAAAAAAAGGGTCAATATGTAGAAAAATCCTCTATAAGTATGGAGAAGTAAGATGTGGAAGTTCATCTTTTGTGAGTTACTTATGACATTCAATTTTTTTACTCAGATAGAAGTATTTGTTCCCATTTACTTATCATGCTATTTGGCATAGCCAGATTTCCAAGAGCACAGTGGGTATCTATGTGGTATGAATGAGCTATTATTCAGTCTCTTGTCAGTACACAACAGAGCACGAGAGTGAACAGGGCTCCACCATGCTTAGAAGATGAAATCTACTTGAGTGAGTGGAACATTGTGTGTGGATAGTATACAACAGTGATAGTCAATTTCATGTGTCAACATGAAGGGTACTTTTGAAAGAGATTAGTACTCAAACTGGTGGATCTTAGTGAGTAGATGGCCTTCCATGATGTATGCCACTACTTCTAACCAAATGAAGGCCTGAAGAGTACAAAAAGACTGCTGGATTACAGCAAGAAGAATTTCCCTAGCAGATCGTCAGCAACCTCCTCATCAGCAATGCTGAATCTGACCCACACTGAAGATGTAGGATGTGCTAACTGCTATAACCACACATTCCTTATGGTGAATTTGTATGTATGTAAAGTGTTTGCATCTATCTATCATCTATCTATCTATCTATCTATCTATCTATCTATCTATCATCTATCTATCTATCTATCTATCTATCGATCATCTATCGATCATCTATCTATCATCTATCTAATTATTTTTCTATGTATCTATGTATTTATCTATCTATCATCTATCTATTATCTCTCTATCATCTATCTATCATCTATCATCTATCTATCTATCTATCTATCTATCTATCATCTATCTATCTATCATCTATCCATCTGTCCATTTAATAATTTCTCTGGAGAACCTTAATGAACACAGATAAGAATGTCATAAAGGGAACAGGACAGGTTTCTGAAGCTGGCAGAAGGAATCAAGGGGTTTAACATTAAAGGCTCAGGTTATATTGAGAAGGTGGAATTGAGTTCAGAGGAATTTCAGAAAGACAAAGCATTTATCATCTAGACAGTTGATTGACATTACTCAATTTCAGCAGGTAAGAATGCCAATGACTCTAGCTGTCATTTATAGTAATTATCAAATAAAACATGGTCATAAATTATTTCAAAGATGGTAACCTGGATCAGGAAACATTGAATCTTGAATCTCTGAGGAAAAAAAAAACAGATGATGTGCCAAGGTGTTTTTTTTTTTTTTTAATCTGTGAAATAACATAGTTATTATAAGAATCCCTACAAATGATAATACAAATAGTGACTTTTACAGAACAGGCCTAAGTTAAGAAGTCATGGATGTGGGTTCAATTAATACAGCTTTTCTTAGTATATGATAAGTTTTCAGTGGTTATCTTACTCACTCTCTTTTTTTCATGTGTTTGTATGGTATGTATCTGTTTATGTGAGTGTATATGTGTGTGTGTACATGTGTGTGTGTGTATGTGTGTGTGTGTGAAAGAGGGAGACAGAAAGAGAGAGAAACAGAGAGAAACAGAGAGAGAGAGAGAGAGAGAGAGAGAGAGAGAGAGAGAGAGAGAGAGAGAGAGAGAGAAGAAAGAAGAGAAGAGAGAAAGAGAGAGCGAGAACACTAGGCTGACTGGTCAATGAGCTTCAGGGAACTATTTGCCCTTATTTTTCCTTCCCCTTAAGCACTTGAATGACAGAATCCTGCTTCCATAACAAGATTTTACATGATTACTAAGGATCCAAACTCAAGTCCTTATACTTGGATAACTGTCAGTTTATCAACTGCACTGAACTATGCTGCCAACCAAGGAACCAAGCAACTGAAGCCTAATGTACTCTTTCTTTCTTAGGGGACAGAGCAACACTTCTTTAGTTCTTTATTCAAAATATCCTTGTGATTTCTAAAATTTTAATCAATAAAGCTCTTCCTGGTGTTATGACTTGATTTATCATCCTGACCTTTTAAAGCCTGACATAAACACGTTGAAGAAGGAAAGTTATATTTTGGCTCATAGTTTCCAAGGGCATACCCCATGATTATTCAACTTGATTTTACACACACACACACACACACACACACACACACACACACACAGACACACACAAACACACACACATACACACACACACATGTATGTATGTATATGATTCAGAGAGGCAATATGATGGTAGGAACATGTGGTAAAGGCTGTTGAACATTGCTTTTGTACCTTCCTCTTTAGCTGAGAAATATTATAACAATAGGCTGTCCATCAACAAGATGTTGAAAGCAAGATGAAAATAACCCAGATCTCCTTAAATATCTGATTCACAGACCGAGAATATTTCCAGACATCTGTACTTTATGAAAACACATTGGTAATTTCTGATGGAGGTAGAAGAGATACCATGGTTTATAAATATGAGAATATTCTAAGTCCTTAACACACTAATGAGATTATTCAAACTGGAGATGTAGCTTAGTGTTATCAGTCTCTAGCTCTGAAGAACAAAACAAAATAAATTAAAAATATGAAATGCCTCAGACAGACCTAATTTAAGGCTTTGCTATATACTTATTCTGGATCCAGGAAATGACTACAAACGTTGAAGGACTTTTTTCTAATCACCAAATTAGCTATTTCAGTCCCTCTTTTGAGCCCTTTCCTTCATTTGTTTCAAAGTTCCTCTAGGTTTCAACAAATAGAAGACACTTTAATTCTCAAAAAAGAATCATATCAGCATTTTCCAATTTTCAATTTTCATTTTCATTTTAAAATTTGTATGCCATTATAAAATTTAACCGAATTACAAACTAAACAGCAGGTAAGATTTCCAATTTTCAAAATAAGTGGCAGCACATGTATTTCATTTCTCAGCTTGGCTGGCACTGTTCCAAGAAGATTCATATATTACCCTTGCATAAATTTAGCATTCATCAGTTTGATGAGTGGGAGGAAAGTATCTTAGTGTAGAAGCCAGAATGGTTTTTTTTTTTTTTTTTTTTTTTGTTACAGGAAATGAGGAAGGAGATTCTAGAGGCACTGTGACCCTCTTTAGCACAAGGTACAGGCTGAGAATGAATAAAAGGATGAAGCGCACTTCCAACAACACAGTAGGAGTCAATCCAGGAAAATGTTAGCAAAGTATAAAGAACCATATGGTAGAACTGGGAAGGCCGGAGAGCCGTTTGTTATGCCTATCCTATACAAATGTGAGTGACACAGAAATGTGGAGTAATTGTAAATACTCAAAAGCAAAATAATTAGCTCCCAGGGGCTTAAGACGGTTGGTTCTAACAGGAGAGAGTAAACGCCAGTTTAGAGGAACAATGAAAAGAATCCATATTGGTTAACTCAGGCTTACTCTAAGCAACAGAACTTTATTTTCTAAGAGGGGTGGAGGGTGGAAATCCATGGATCCGGTGTCCTTATGGTTTCTTTCTAGGCTTCTCTTCTTTGCTGTGGACAGACATCTTTTCATTTTTCTCTGTGGGATTTTCCTCCTGTACATGTTGGATCAGAGCTCCAAGTTTTTTTCTTCTCATAATGACACTTCTGGGAACTACCGTCCACCCGAGTAACCTCAAATTAATCCAATTATTCTTTTAAAATTTTATTTCCAGGGGATGGGAAGTTGAATTAGTGAGCTAATTAGAAAGTTTGTTGAGCAAACATATGGATCCGAGTTCAAAACTTCCGCCAGCACTTGAATGAAAACCTGAACGTGGTCATATGCCCCTTCAATGTTGTTGGGGACAGAGATCAGATGATCACCGATGCTTGCTAGCCAACAGCATAGCTTCAACTTCAGTAAATATCAGGAGATCTGATTTCCTTCTCTGGTCTCCATGTGTCCACTGACACACCCATCTTCAGACACACAAGTGCATATGAAAAACATACACACACAGTGAAATAATAAATTTAATATCTCTATTTCAAAGTGGGATTACCTTTTAAGATACCAGGGTTAAAATTCTGGCATGTAGATTTTAGAGAGGGCCACAAACTGTCACAAATTGATTTTTCTATTATCATCAAAATATGCAGAAGCTATGTAAACACAATGAGAAACAAGTGTGTAATGCACATTGCTGCTTTAAGAACATCAGAATAAATATTAGAATCCCTCCAGTTGCAGCTTCCCTCCGTTCCATCCTGTTCCCATCATACGGCCTGCTAGAAGGGCTGGTAGTAGGCCGATTTGGCTTCCATAGACAGACGTGCAGCAGAGAGAACACACGGAGCTTAATGTGCTGCAGCCAAGCATTAGGCAGCCTGGCAATGTTGTAAGATTAATTTCTTGCCAGCAAACTCATAGAGGTGGTTTCAGGATGACTGGTCTTATGAGTCATGATAGAAATTCATGGTCATGTATAGTGTGCTCTCCACAGACAATACAGAGTGGGAGAAAAGGGGTACATGACACCATCTGGAATTGTGGAAGCCTGCAGATTTGTTGAATTCCTCTGAAATGCTAGGTAATGTGTTAAGGGTTTTAAACATAAATACTCTATTTAATTAATAATCTTCTAAGGTTGATAAGAGTTCTTATCATCACTCAAAGACAAGTGATGTTCAAGTTTCTAACTTCCTCGGAGTTACAGAGATTTTTTTTTCTTTTTCTTTTTTTCATATAGCAGTGATAACATAGAAAGCCTGGCACAGTCAGCATGTACATTTGATGTGCTTGATAACTATACATATCTGTAAAAACATCATTACAATGCCAGTGCTGGCCCACAGATTCTCCATTATCCCTTGTAACCTTTCTTTCCTGCACTCTCTACAACCTTTTCAGCTAGGATATATGTCCAAGGAACCTCCAACCTGTGGGCTCTCCCTATACACTAGTGTATACTTTCTGGAGCTTTCTAAATTCAGTTTTATCTCATGTGTCATTAGTACGTAGATTAGCAAACCTTGTTTGTTCTCTGCTTCCCTTGTCTGATATCTAACAAAGCCAATTTATTTACTAAGTTATCTTGTCTTTATTTCAGGGAGAAGCTTAAATCTAGTCTCTGTTTGTCCCAGTCAAGATAACTGGGAGCCTTTATCTATCTATGATACTCAGTGACAGATTGGAACTGGAAGCCAAATGTTTTGTGTTCATTCTGTTACCTTGACAAGTAAAGGATCTCTTGAGTAACAAAACCAACAGGAGGAACAGACACACATACACACACACACACACACACACACACACAGAGAGAGAGAGAGAGAGAGAGAGAGAGAGAGAGAGAGAGAGAGAGAGTATTAAATTAGCTTATGTTGAAATAGCAATAATAGTATCTCACCTGATAGGCTGGGAACCCAATACTTGCTTAGTCTATGTTGTGGGGTGCCTCACTATACCTACCAATCCAGTCCTGAAGCTCTGGAGGTTTCCTGGAGAGCCACTGGTCCTTAGTCTATAATGGAAGGCTGAGAACTGTGGCTTGGATTTATCAGTGAAGGAATCAGCAGCAGCAACACTAGGGTAAATCAAGTCCTCAATAGCAGGATGGAAGGGCAAGTAAGGGAAGAGCATATAGTTGTCCTGCCACGTCTGCCACACTTCCTGCCTCCCTCTCCTCTTGCTCCTCTAGGCAACTGCCAAAAGATGACACCTGTAGTTACAAAGGTCTTCCCACACTGATTAATCGATTAAGCAATCAGGACACTTCTTCAGTTGAGGCTTCCTATTAATGTGACTCTAATTTGTGGAAAGTTGGCACTAAAACCAACCATCACCAGAACTTCTCAGAGTTATGGATGCCAGGATTTCACCCCAAGTACTTTATGCACCTTTCCATGACCTTTGCTCCTCAAATTGGTTCTTGGGGTTTTTACTGCCCTGTATGTAAAGATGCGTGTCCTCATACTCTCTTTCCATATTTGCTTAAGATCATAATTGGTTATAAATTGGATATGATTAATTAAGTCAGTAATAGTTTTCTAGGAAATTATGCCATTTTATAGATCTTGTAGTGAACTAATTAATGTAAATAAAGATTTAACAATTTTATGATTTTTTTATAAAATAACTTTAACCAATCACTCCCCCAAATTATCCTAAACTGTTCCAAAGAAAACCATGTGAGAAATTAGTTAAACAGTATTTGACAAATGCACACTGACCACAAAAGTACATGCACTAAAACAGAATTTATTATGTAAACATCAGGAATATTTCCTAAATTCAATTTTTAATCTTTATCTGCTAGACTTGAGAATTTACATGTTATGAGTTATTACCATTGCTGTCATTTCCTAAAGTACAAACAGAACTTCTTTATTTCCCAAAAGTTAAAAAAAAAGTTTACTAAGAATGTTATTATTAGATTTCCACAATATTCCATAAATGAATTGCTTTTCAAAGGGTGAATTTCTTTACTTCTATAAAGACTTAAACAAGAGGATTACTTAAGTCCAAACTACCTTTGGTGGTCTCACAGGGATCTGGAAAGCTTTGCGGGAGGGCACTACCTTTTTGGGAACATCTTATTCATCAGCAAAGAGACTATAGGTGAGATGGGTGTGGTAACCATTGTGGGTGCCTCTCAGAGTTACCGAGGACCTTGAAAAAGTATATTCTTAGTCTTTCTCTGATAGAGTCTTTGAAATCTTTGGTTTGAGAAAAACAACAAGAGGAGAAAATACTCATGGGTCAAAGCACATGGCTAACGTGTGAGAAGGACCTACAGTGAGGTACATTGTGCGTCAATCTCGTAAAGAGAACTAGAGTGGAGTTCAAATATCTGTTGGCATTTACAATCTTAAGTAATAGCTGAGCATCTTCAGATTTGACTTCAGTAGGAGGATGGACTAAGGAACCAGATCTGATGGAACACTGTAAACTATGAACTTCAACAGGAGTGAATCCTTTTTATGATAAATCATTTCTTTCTTTCATTTTATCTAAGAAATATTATAATGTTATAAATCTTATAACAGCATTTTACTTATAGCCATTATATAGTGAATTCATACACCATTTATCCCATTTATCTCTACCCAAAAATTCCATTTCTGTCTCTACTCTAATACTAATGTGCATCTACCTATGCACAACTACATATAAGTATGTGTACCTGTGTCGATGAGTCTCTGTGTGTTTATACGTGCTTGTGTGTATATCATGTTTGTGTGTGCATATGTACATGGATATGAGTCCATCACACACACACACACACACACACACACACACACACAAAATCAAAAGATATGTCGATGAAATGATAATAGATCTTAACTCCAGGCGATGCTGGAGAATCTTTTCCATTCATTCCTTTTTTCCTGTTGGCATGCGTTTTTTCATGTCTTTATACACTTCTTTCTGCCATTTATAATGTCCCCGTCTGCTCCAATTACAGATTTTATGCATCCTGAAAGCTGACTAAGAACCCCTCCTTTAAGTCAAGATCATTTTTACATTTCTGGTTAATGATACGGTTTTCCATTTACTTTCATACAGGCTTGAAGTCAGTGCAACACAGCTTTATACATAGTATTTACTGACCTAGGTTACTTGGACAATCCTCCTGAGAAGATTGTAAATGTATCAGCTGTTGGCCAACACCACTCAGACATCCCCTGAACACTTTAAACTCAGCAAGAGCACATAAAGTCTCCAAATCAATTTTTCTTTTTTATTTCTTCTCTAGGTGAATTGTAAACATATCCCACTAGCCATGAAACCTCCGGGACACACTTGACATCTTCTTTACTTTTACCTTCTGATTCAGGATGGAAATTGGGATATTTTTTAGCACAGCATGCAAAGTGCTTCATGCACCAACCTCTGATTCTCTCCACAAATCTTTCTCGGTTTCGTATTATTGTT
This sequence comes from Montemys delectorum, assembly GCA_019843815.1. Taxonomy (NCBI): domain Eukaryota; kingdom Metazoa; phylum Chordata; class Mammalia; order Rodentia; family Muridae; genus Montemys; species Montemys delectorum. The sequence continues at coordinate 22,455 of JADRCD010223359.1, forward strand.
ATATCCTGCTGTATAACTGCTCTGCTGTTGAAGGTCAGTTTCCTGTGACTTCCACTGTGCTCTTCAAATTACACCAGAAGCCTTAAATATGCTCCCCCCATTCCCCGTGTCTCTGTGAGGTATGCTGGGGAGTGCTCTCCTCTGCCTCTTTCTTCTTCATTTGTCATTCCCACTTAATATAAATTAAAAACTGTCTTAGAAATTGTAGATAAATTTAGCTTTCTCCCAATTATGTGTTATTAAAACACCCCATGAAGCAAGAGAGATGGCTCAGTGTTTAAGAGCAATAGCTGTTTTTAAGGAGGACCCAGGTTCAATTCCGAGCACCCACATGGCAGCTCACAACTGTCTGTAACTCCAGTTCCAGGGGTTCTGATACCCTCACGACAATTCACTTAAAATAATGTTAAATTAATTTTAATAAAAGAATATATCTTATTTTTTTAAATAAACCAACTTGTATTTTTTTCCTATAATGACTTGTCATAGTTTCCTTTTACCTGATTTATTTTACGTTTCAAGAACTCAGGGATTCTCCAACTCATACCTATTCTAGCAGTGACTAGCATACCAGCTTACGTTCACTTTCAGCGTGTGTTTGTCAAAGAAGGAAAGAATGAGTGAATACCCAGATGCGTACAATGCATCTCTTGCTGACCTTTACTCTCTCGGCTTTCAAACCCAGGCTTCCATAGCGATTTACCACTTCTGAACTCTATTTTCTCTGACTGTGCAAAGCACTATCTGTCATACTGATCACTTCTATTGCTTTCATTTGGCTGGTTGATGACATCTTTCCACAGAGCATCTGCCAGTCTTCTTTTAAGCCTTCTCCCACTGCTCATCAAGTTATCTTTCACTACTTTTACCTGCCATGCTTGGCATTTAACCCTACTGTGTCGTCTGCCCCTGAAACTTCATGCTTCTACTCTTTAATGTTCGTTTGGTAGCCTGAGCTTTCTCTGTAAGTTTCATGTATCTGGAGATTAAACTACCACTGCCGCCACCTGCTTCTTCAGAGGCTAATACCAATATTAATTGGTATTTAGACAATGGACTATCCAGAATTATAATAATAATAGTGAATAAACAGGCTCCTTGGCAGTTGAGACAATTTATTTGGCTAACACCTTCTGAAGACCCAAGCAGGACAAATGTAGCACTGGCAGGCCCAACCCTTCCCCAGTTCCCTCTGTCTTGCTAAGCTGTTAGATTATATTCTTAAAGCTAGTCATTAAGGTCTAAGTGATGGTTTGTTTGTGGTTGTCACAGGGAGTGGCACTACTTGGAGGTGAGGCCTTGTTCGAGAAGTGTCACTATGGGTGCGGTCTTTAAGACCCTTGTCCTAGCTGCCTGGAAGCTAGTCTTAGAGGCCTACAGATGAAGATGTAGACCTCTCAGCTCCTCCTGCACCATGCAGACTGGATGCTGCTGCCATACTCCCAACTTGATGATAATGGCCCGAACCTCTGAACCTGTAAGCCAGCCCCAATTAAATGTTGTCCTTATAAGAGTTGCCTTGGTCATGGTATCTGTTCACAGCAGTAAAACCCTAACTAAGACAGAAGTTGGTACCAGGGCCTTGGTTTTTGCTGTGATAGGCCTGACCATGCTTTTGTTTGGAAGAATGTGGATTTTGGGACTTTGGATTTGGAAAGCAATGGAATGCTTTAAATAGGACGTAATGGGCTATGCTAGTAGGAACATGGAAGACTATGTTACTTAGAATGATTTAAATTGTAAGGACCTGTCCCAAGAGGGTTCAGTGGAGAAGAATTTCAGAATGTGGCCTAGATACTGTTTTTGTGATATTTTGGCGAGGAATGTGGTTACTTTTTGCCCTTGTCTGAAGAGTTTGTCTGAGGCTAGGGTGAAGAGACTCAGATTAATTGCACTGAAAAGGGAAATCTCAGAAAGGCCCATCATAGACTTTGTTTTCTGGTTAAGTCTCATGAAGAACATTTTAAACAAGTGTAGCAAGCTGAGAAAGGAAAAATATAAAGTAGATGGTCTGAGTATTAAAGGGGTACCAGAGAGTAAAATGGAGTGAAATCCTATGTTCAAGGACATTAAGTTGAGTTAAGGGAATAGTAAGCTTGGGGCAAGATCCCACCCAACTAAGTTTGGGTCCAGGCACAGTAGTACTAGCCTTTAATCCCAGGAGGCAAGGACAAGCAGATTTCTGAGTTCAAGACCAGCCTAGAACAGAGCAAGTTCTACGTGAAGAAAAACTTAAATCCAGGCTCAGTGGACCACACCTTTAATCCAGTGCTTAAGAGACAGGCATGCAGATCTCTGAGTTCAAAGTCAGTCTACTGAGCAAATTCCAGGAGAGCCAAACTTAGGCAGTGAAGGATTTGGAAACAAGAAAGCTGGTGATAATGTAATAGAAAAAGGAGAGCCATGTTCCAGACCCAGCAAGCAGCAGAACTCCATAGCTTTGGCCACGTGGCTCTTGCTGTAGAGTCCAGAATAGAAGGGACTACTGGGACAAAGGATGCTGCTTAGCTGGAGCTAAGAAATTAGTGATGATTAAGAAGCGACCAGCATCACTGAGGTGGAATCTTCTGGGAAGTGTTTTCTGAGAACAAAATGAAGCATTGATGATAATGGACTGAACCTTTGAATCTGAAAGCCAGCCCCAATTAAATGTTGTCCTTATAAGAGTTGCCTAAGTCTATGGTGTCTGTTCACAGCAGTAAAAACCTAACTAAGACAGTCTATTCCCTTATTTGGCCACTTCTTCCCCCTGAGAGTGACCACTCAGGTTTGGCTATCAAAATGTTAAAGTACATCAATCAAATCCCCCTTTTATCTACCTTAATTAACATGCTCAATCAAACGAACCAACTAATCCTAACACTAGGTTTCCTGTTTTCTTTTTATTGACAGCCATTTGCTATGGGCCATGTCTGTCTTCTCTCTATCCAGAGGCAGTCTTAATCCCTCCAGGAACATATCCCTCCTATCCCTCCCTTATTCCTCTTCCTCTTCTCCCTCAGCCTCTATCTTCTGTCTTTTTCACTATTCCCTGCCCCTTGTCCCTCTGGGGCAAATATCCTTGTGCTGAGAACCTGGTCTTGGGGTATCTTGTAGAGTCTTCAAGGTTCCTTCACATCTGCCATTATGTTTGGTGTAGCCCTAAAGAAGTCTATCTGCTAGATTAAACAGTTACTTATTCCTCTCTGTTATTTAAGTAATACTTGTGGGCAGCTTCTTATTTTACTCATTTTCTAGGCGTTTATTCTCCATAGTTTCTTACACTTTGCTAAGATTGTTATGCTATGCACACAGATTGTGTGAATCAACCAAGTAAGAAGTAAGAAAGTGGATAATAATGTAGACATTTACAGTCTTAGTAGGAGTTTTACTGAGTGCAATGAAGTCTTAAAGGGAGGTAGACATTGGACATCTGTTTTTAAAACTCATGCTAAGTGAAAATGTGTCATTTCCTTTCATCTTCAGTTAAAGCTTTGTGAATATCAGCATTTTAAATACAACTGCTTAAAATGCCCACATGTATTTTAATGGGACATATTTATTCTATGTTAGCGTGTGTTTCTTTTTCCTTTCCATTTGAGAAAGCAACATACATGGGTCAGGAAATTTTAGCTCTAAACTTACAGCTTACATTTCAATCTTTCCAAATTCATAGATTTATATGTATAATGGCATATGTTTGACTCATTTATAAGATACAATTTTTAGAATTCCAGATACTATGTATTTTAATATTTTCTGTAAGAATATTTTGCATGTGAAAAACAGGTATTTCAAAAACAACTTACTGATAACATAAATATATGCTAAAATAAAATTTTAATATAAAACAAAATAAAAACTAAACACATTTATTTGTAAGCTCCTTTAAAAATATTACCAGTATGTATTTAATTTGTGTTTTCTAGTGTGTGTGGTGTGTGTGCATGTGTGTGTGTGTGCATGAGAGCACATGCTAATAAATGAATCTAGGGACTTGTACATACAAAAAAGCTACTCTACCACAGCCCGACACGCCTAGCTGTGACTGTTTTGAAAATTCAGCCTTCAGTACACATTACCTTTTGCAAAACTGCACAGAACAATTTTTAGGTCATTTTTCTAAACTGAACCAATCCTGTCTTCTGGTACTGGTTTTATTATTATTTTTAATTTGGCCATTTTTTTAAATGGATGAGATCTAGCATTGACTGTTTGAAAGCTCAAGCTGTTGCTAAAACAAACTTAAGTTCTCAGATGTTTGATTAGACAGAGTCAGTGTTTTGTAGCAAAAAATAAAAAATAATTTGTTCTCTTTATTTTCTAATATAGGTCAAAGAATAAAAAGTAACAAATCTAGAGATGAAACATGCAACATGAAGATTATAGTTAATAAAAGAATACATTGACCAGGACCAGCCTGGGCTTGGAGAAGGGGGTTCTGAGGAAGGGATGTCTGGGAGCAGGAAAACAAACAACTCAGAGTTAAATTGTGGGTTACTAGCTGATGGTCTATGTTCTGCTCCAGACAGCTTTCAGATAGCCCTTTCTGTTCTGCTTGAGAGAGCTTTTGAGACTGCTTTCTTCCCCTTCTCTCTCTCTCTCTCTCTCTCTCTCTCTCTCTCTCTCTCTCTCTCTCTCTCTCTCTCTCTCTGCGTGTGTGTGTGTGTGTGTGTGTGTGTGTGTGTGTGTTCTGCTTGAGACAGATTTTTCTTGCCATTTAAAAAACTCTCTTGATAGTTCATCTCTTCTAGATCAAAATACCAGTCTTTTATTTACATATCAATTCAGTTATTACCCCGTTTCCTTTTTATTATACCATGAAGCAAAATTCCATAAACCCAGACCCTTGAGTCTTAGAAAGATACAGCAAACACACTTGCAGACAATAAGATAGCTGAAATCACCATTCCCACCACCCCTGGGACTGGAACTAAACTCCTTCTGTCCCAGGCTGACTTTGAACTCCTGAATTTGCCTCCTTTTGTAAGCATAAATAAAAAGTTTAGGTAGACGGGATCTTGCCCTGCAAGTGTCACTCCCATAAGCAATTGTCTCCTTCCTTAGTCTCTTCCCGAGAAGCTGGCTCATAGAGCATTTGCCTCTCTTTACGTCTGTGAAGTTACTTATACAACTCATACTGCATCCTTCTGTTTTACATAATTGAGAAATTATATATATATTTTTAATTTTTTTATTTATATTAGATATTTTCTTTATTTATGATATTTTCTTTATTTACATGTAAATTTTTCCTTTCCCAGGTTCCCCTCCAAAAAACAAACAAACAAACAAAAACAACAAGAACAAACTCCTTTTGTCTCCCCCCTCTCCATGCCTGCCACCCCACCCTCTCCCACTTATTGGCCCTGGCATTCCCCTACACTGGGGCACAAAACCTTCACAAGGCTGAGGTCCTTTCCTCCTATTGATGATCGAATTTGCAATCCTCTACTATACACATGCTGCCAGAACATTCAGTCCCACCCTGTATAGTCCTTCATTGGTAGTTGGGTCCCTGGGAGCTCTGAGGGTACTAGTTAGTAATTGTTGTTCATCCTAAGGGGCTGCAAACCCTTCAGCTCCATAGATCCTTTCTCTAACTCCTTCATTGGGGACCGTGTACTCAGTTCAATGAATGTTAAACTCATGTTTTTAGAGCTCTTTCCCTCAGCCTTGAGGGCTGTCCTGAAGGTCTCATCATTTTCCATTTTGCTGAGATATTAGCCACATACCTCCTGTACTTCTGCTATCTCTGATTATCATGGAGTCATTCACCTTGGCAGAGAGAACATTCTTCACAGGAAGAACATGAACTAAAAAATGAATGCATTTTTATACAAGCAAGCCTTACACCCATAGCAACCATGGACACTTGTGTAGGCCCATGCCCTGCTGACTCTGTTCCAGGGTGGGGACCATGTCATGCTGTCCCTTACATGTGGCCAAGCAAGACTCAGCAAAACATTTTTATTTAATTTGCTTTTTTTTTTTTTTTTTTTTTTAAGAAACCTAACTATACATCTGGAGCAATCTGAGCTGCCCAGAGTAGCCTGCTAGCTCAGAGGAACTGACATTCTCTTCCCACCTACATCAGACCTGTGGATATGGAAATACACAGTAAGCTTCCCTCCCCTCATCTACCTTCCCTGCTTTCTGAGTCCTCTGGAGCATGTGAAGCTGTCCTGAGAAGCCTGTTATCCCAGGGAGCCACCATTTTCCTGTTACCTCTCCTTCCACCTTTATCAGACTTGCTGAGACTGAACCATGCAGGTAACCTTCCCTTTCCACATGCATCTTCCTTGCAGAATCCTATGGGCACATCAAGCTGCTCTGAACAAACTCATAGCCCAGGTGGACCTCCATTCTCCCACCATCTCTCTGCCCACCTTCATCAGTTTTGTGGTTCCTGAAACCATACGGACCTCCAGACCCTGAAACATCCTGACCTGTAGATCTTGAACCATACGGCCCAAGGATAACCATAAAATGCCTACCAAGCAGAACCATTGAGGTTAACTATATCTGCTAGTACCTACTACAACACTAACATTCTGGGACCAAAGCCAATCAGACGGCTAAAAGTCCTCTAAAGAACACAATCAACAATATGACACACTCAATGCACAGCTACCCTTATACGATATTGTAACTCACATCCAAAGCACAAGAAAATGACCTGAAACCCAATTTTATAAAAATGATAGAGGCCTTTAAAGAAGAAATGAATAAATCCTTTAAAGAAGTATGAGAAAACAAAATCAAACAGGTAGAAGTCTTTCAAGAGGAAGCAAACAAATCCCTTAAAGATATACAGGAAAAGACAACTAAACACTTGAAGGAAATGATAAATAAAACTGTAAAACCTGAAATAGGAAATAGAAAGTAGAAATAGAAAAAAATAAAGAAAATTCCAATTGATGGAATCCTGGAGATGAAAAACCTAGGGAAGAGAACAGGAACAACAGATGTAAGCATCACCAACAGAATATAGGAGAAGGAAGAGAGAAAAGACAGAAGGTACAATAGAAAAAGTTGATACATCAGTCAAAGAAAATGTTAAATCTAAAAAAAATTCCTGACACAAAACGTCCAGGAAATCTGGGATACCATGAAAAGACCTAACCTAAAAACAATAGGAATAGAAGAAGGTGAAGAGTCCCAGCTCTAAGGCCCAGAAAAATATTCCCAACAAAATTATAGAAGAAAACTTTCCCATCCCAAATAAAGAGATGCCTATAAGCATACAAGAAACTTATAGAACACCAAATAGACTAGACCAGAACAGAAAATCCTCCTGCCACATAATAATAAAAACACAAAATCAACAGAACAGAGAAAGAATATTCAAAGCAGCAAGGGGAAATTAGCAAGTGACATTCAAAGGCATATCTATCAGAATTGACACCAGACTTCTCAACAGAAACTCTAAGAGCTAGAAGGACCTGAAAAGATATCTTGCAAACTCTAAAAAAACCCCACAGATATCAACCTAGACTACTATATCCAGCAAAACTCCATCACCATATATGGAAAAAAAACAAGAAATTCAGGAAAAATCCAAATTCAAACAGTATCTATTCACAAATTCAGCCCTATACAAAATATTAGAAGGGAAACTCCAACCCAGCTCAAGGAGTTTAATGACATCCAAGAAAACACAAGGAATAAGTAATTCTATATGAGCAAAAACAAGGAAAGGACACACACACACTAACACCACCAAAATCAAAATAATAGGAAGTAGAAATCACTGGTCATTAATATCTCTGAACATCAATGGACTCAATTCCCCAATAAAAAGAGACAGGCTAACAGAATAGGACACAAAAACAGGATCCATCATTCTACTACATACAAGAAACACACCTCAGCAGTACAGAGAGTCATTACCTCAGAATTAAAGGCTAAAACAAAGTTTTCCAAGCAAATTGACACAAGAGGAAAGGGGGAGTAGCCATTCTAGTATCTAATAAAATTTTCAATCAAAATTAATCAAAAAGACACAGGGAAGGGCACTTCAATCTCATCAAAAGAAAAATCTGTTAAGGTGATTTCTCAATTCTGAACATCTGTGTCCCAAACACAAAGGCACCGACATTTGGAAAAGAAACATTGCTGAAGCTAAAATAACACATAAATAAAACTCCACAACTGTACCAAACTCAAGTCCAAGTAGATCAAGGACCTTGACATAAAACTGAATATATTAACTATATTAAATCCATAAAAGAAAAAGTAGGAAATAGCCTTGAATACAAGATACAGGAGACAATTTCCTGAACAGATCACCAATGGCTCTGGCTCTAAGATCAACAATTGATAAATGAGACCTCATTAAATTGTGAAGCTTCTGTAAAGGAAAGGACACCATCAATAGGACAAATCATCAGCATGGTATGGATATTAATCATAAAATACAGGATATCCTTGGTACACTTTCACAGACACAAAGGAGCTAAAAAAGAAGGAAGGCACAATGAGGATGCTTGAATCTCTTAGAAGGGGAAATAAAATAGTCATATTTTAGGCAGATGGAGGGAGGGAACAAGGTAGGAGATGTGATTGGGAGGGGAATGTGGGGGTTCAGTGTCAGGTGAGGAGAGGAAAAGGAGGGATGACCAGATAGCTATGAAAATGAATGGAAATGTGCAACTGACAGGGTTGGGAGGCAGAGAGCATCTCCAAAAAGAGACAGACCCTTGAGATAAAGGGGGTACCCAAGAATCAATGGGGGTGTCCTTAACTGTGACTCACAGTAATCAGAATATAGAACCTGAAGAGGCCACCTCCTATAGTCAGGAAGGAACTCCGATAGAGCTATAGGTACATCAAACCACCTACAAAACTTTCAACCCCAAATTTATCCTGTCTACAAGAAATTCAGGGACAGGGTATAGAGCAAGAAATGCAGAGACTGAGGGAATAGTCAACCAATAACAAGCCCAACTAGAGACACATATCCTGGGCAATTACGAATCCCTGACACTATTAATGATATTCTGTTATGCTTGTAGACAGGAGTTAAGCACGGCTGTCCTCTTGGAGGGTCCACCCAGCAGCTGACTCAGACAGATGCAGACACCCAAAGCCAAACAGCGGATGGAGCCTAGGGACTCTTATGGAAGAACAGGAAGAACGACTGCAGTCCCTAAGGAGATAGGAACTCTACAGGAAGACCAACAGAGTCATCTAACCTGGACCCTTAGGCTCTGAGAGCTGAACCACCCACCAAAGAACATATTGGCTGGACCTACGCTTACTTGCTCATATGTAGCAGACGTGTAGCTTGGTCTTCACGTGAATCCGGGAAGTGGTAGCTATACCAAAAGCTGTTGCCTGTACATGGGATAGGTTCTCCTAGCTAGGCTGCCTTGTGTGGCCTCAGTGGGAACAGGGATGGGTCGTGGGTCCTGCCAATATGAGCTCTCTGGAACAGAGCACTGGGCTCCAGTAGGCATATTTATGCTTGTCTCTTTCACCCCACTCATCTACAAAGGACAGGGGCCAGGAATGAAGAAGCGTCTTCGATTGAGCCCTCCCCACAACCTGGGGAAAACTGAGTCATCTCTCTCTCTCTCTCTGAGGCCATGTTTGGTATGAGCAAGACTTGTTTTGTCCTTGGTATGATGACTACACCCAGGTAATCAATTATGAGTGGAAAACCAACCTGTAGGTCAACTCTATGCCGGAGGAAGCAGCTTCCCCCATGCCCAGCCCCTACCACTCCCCATCATGTACCAGGAGAGGCCCTCCGACGGCTATGCTGCCGCCCAGGCTCCTTCCTTTCTCCCCACCTACCCCTCCAAGACAGTGCTGTCTCTTCTCATCCAGAGTGTTAACACTGCTAAGGCTTTCACCTTAATTGATCAATCAGGATTTATTCCTGCCCTGTCCACTCCAGGCTCTGAAACAGAGTCAGATGCTAGGCAAGCTGGCTGCTGCCGGGACAGTAGCCTCGTGTGCCGAATCCTGGAACTGCCCCTGCACCCCGCCCTTTCGTGGTCTACAGGTGCTGAGTTTGGTCATCCATCCATTGCTACAGTCATAGCAAGCTCCTGTCCCTGTCTCAGCCTGTGTGAGCTTGGAGATGCACCATGAGGTTCTTCCCCAAACCACTGGCCATTTGCTGCCTCTGATTTCCTATTGCTTTGGTGTACTGAGCTATGTATTACCTCCTTGAAATAATAAAGACTAACATTTTCTTAAAAAAAAAAAAAAAAAAAAGACTTGACAGAGACTTGATGTGTCAGGATGGGAGGATACCCAGGAGAGCCTCTACCTGCTCAGAGGAGAGGGAATGGGGGAAAGAATTGTAGGAGTGGGACAGTGAGCAGGATGTAAAGTGAATATGTATAATAATAATAATAATAATCATGATATGTCCATTAAAAAGGAAACATAACTATATCAAAAAATGGGTGTGTTAATCTGATCAATCATATTAAGCATTTTGCTGCCTAAAATCATCCTGTAGTACATTGGTAATCTCAAAAATATTACACAATAATATTTCATCTTAGAACCCAATTAATGGCCTTTGAAATTTCAAAAAAAAAAAAAAAAGAAAAGAAAAGAAAACTGATAGGGATAAGGATGTTGACTATCAATAATTTGATCATCATTCATTTAACTCAATAAGGTGCCTTCATAATTAAAAAGTTCATTTAAAATATGAGACATGGAGGACACCAGGAGAACATGGCTCACTGAATCAGTCAAGCAAAGCAAAGCTTATATGAGCTCACAGAGCCTGAAGCTGCAGCAAATTTGGGGTCTGCATGCTTCTGCCCAAGTCCTCCGTGTATGCTATGGTTGCTGGCTTGGTGTTTTTGTGAGACTCCTAACAATGGGTGCAGGTGTGTCTTTGAATCTTTTGCTTCCTCTTAGGACTCTTTTCCACCTATTGGGTCGCCTTGTCCAGCTTGTACATGAGGGCTTTTGCCTTGTCTTAGTGTATCTTGTTTTGTTTTGTCCTGTTTAACTGTTGTCTTTTTGAGGCTTTTTCTTGGGGGAGAAAAGGAAGGAGTGGATCTGGGAAAGATGGGGACATATGGGGTTAGGAGGAGTGGAGGGAGGGAAACTGTGCTTGGGTTGGGGTGTATTGTATGAGAGAAAGATCCGTTTTCAATAAAAATAGGTATAAATTTTTAAAATGAGAACATGTCCTAATAATTTGTTTTTATCTTGTTTCTCCCTTCTTCCATTCCATCTCCTAGCTCTCTATCTCATCTGCCATCTCCCTCTCTCTGTATCTTTCTTCTTTTCTCCCTGGTCCTCCTCACTTGATGGGTCTTGGGAATTAAGCACAGGGACTCACATGTTAGGCAAACAGCTCTGCTGCTCAGCTCTGCTCACCATTCCCTAATTATTTCTTAAATACAAACTTTTATATTTCCCCAGGCAGTTTTCAAGGCAAGGGTCTTTAAAGTAATCATTAAAACATAAAGGAAACTCTGTGACAACTCTGTCCACAACTAATAAATAAATTGGTCCCATTTGGTCCAGGATAAATTGGCTACAACCTTTCTAGGCACCATCAGGGATTTTCTTCTTAGGTCTCTGATCTGCGTCTAGCTGAAGAATGAAATCCCCAAAGTACACAAGTTTGCTTTTTTTTTTTTTCTTACGAAAATCCAGATCAAATGGTTGTCCCAGATGGCCAGTACTGTTACTTCATATAAGGCTGGATTTTCAGCCCTTGTCCATGTGGATTAAGTCTTGAATGAGCACAGTTGTCCTGAATTAGTGTGGAATGTGTTCTCTCTTTGAAATAATGTTTCCTCAGAGGGATTTTCTTTGCTAAGGGAACTGATATTAAGTGGGCCTAGCTGTTTGATATTATTAGTTGCATTTTAATATAGAACCAACTTAACACACAGTTCTCAGTTGACCCTTTAAAAGATCTTACTAAGTGCTTTAAAAGTGCTTCCTTTAGGTTTGCACCTGTGCAGGGAGCAGAGCCTCTGCTCTGGATCCCAACAAACTCAGCCCACATTTCAGTTGCAGCATGACTCCCCGGGTATTCTGACACACCCAGGATCATAGAGGAGGCCCCAAACCCTACTTGAATACCTGGTGGAAACAGGATACACAGGACTCAGGACACATATACCCCAACAAGCCAGAGACACTCTTTCCTTCTGGATTGCTCCTGTAGCTGGAACAGAACATCTGCTCTGGATACCAACCCACTCAGCCCACACTCCAGAAGCAGCTCAATCCCCCAGGGGTTTTGACACAGCCAAGATCACAGGATCACAGAAGGGACAGGCTCCAGTCAGAGACAAAGAGGCCAGTTAGTACCAGAGATAAGCAGATGGCATGAGCAAGTACAGGAACATAAGCAATGGAGACCAATACTACTTGGCAACATCAGAGCGGAGTTCTCTCACCCCAGCAACCCCTGGATACCCCAACACACCTGTAAAGCAAGATTCAGATATAAATTATCATCTCAAGAAGATGATAGAGGACTTTAAGAAGGTCATAAATAACTCCCTTAGAGAAATACAGGAGAACACAGGTAAACAAGTAGAAGCCCTTAAAGAGGAAACACATAAATCCCTTAAAGAAATACAGGAAAACACAATCAAACAGGTGAAGGAATTGAACAAACTGTCCAGGATTGAAATAGAAACGTTAAAGAAAACAAAAAGGGAGACAACCCTGGAAAAACCTAGGAAACCTAGGAGAAAAAAAAGCAGGAGTCATAGATGCAAGCATCACCAACAGAATATAAGAGATGGAAGAGAGAATCTCAGGGGCAGAAGATACCATAGAAAACATTGACACAACAGTCAAGGAAAATACAAAAAGCAAAATGTTTCTAACTGAAAACATTCAGGAATCCAGGACACAATGGAAAGATTGAACCTGGGAATAATAGGTACAGAAGAGAGTGAAGATTCCCAACTTAAAGGGCCAACAAGAATCTTTAACAAAATTATAGAAGAAAACTTACCTAACTTAAAGAAAGAGATGCCCATAAACATACAAGAAGCATGCAGAACTCTAAATAGACTAGACCAGAAAAGAAATTCCTCCTGACACATAATAATCAAACCACCAAATGCACTAGACAAAGAAAGAAGTTTAAAAGCAGTAAAGGAAAAAGATCAAGTAACGTATAAAGGCAGACATATCAGAATTATACCAGACTTTTCAGCAGAGACTATGAATGTCAGAAGATCTTGGGCAGATGTTATGCAGACCCTAAGAGAACAAAAAACGCCAGCCCAAGCTACTATACGTAACAAAACTCTCAATTACCAAAGATGGAGAAACCAAGGTATTTCAAGACAAAATAGAATTTAAACAATATTTTTCCACTAATCCAGCCCTATAGAGGATAATAGAAAGAAAAGTCCAACCCAACAAGGGAAACTACACCCCCCCAAAGCAAAAAATTAATCTTTTCACAACAAACCCAAAAGAAGAGAAACACAAACATAATTATAAGTCTAACAACAAAAATGACAGGAAGCAACAATCATTGGTCCCTAATATCTCTCAACATCAATGGACTCAATCCCCACCCCCCAAAAAGGCATAGGCTAACAGACTGGATAGGTAAATAGGACCCAGCATTTTGCTGCATACAGGAAACACACCTCAGTACAAAGACCTACACTACCTCAAAGTAAAAGGCTGGAAAAAAAATTTCCTAGCAAAATGGTCCCATGAAACAAGCTGGAGTAGCCATTCTAATATGCAAAAAAAAAAAAAAAAAAAAAATAGAGTTTCATCCAAAAGTTATCAAAAAAGATGGGGAAGGATACTACAACTCATCAAAGGAACAATCCACCAAAATGAACTCTTAATTCCAAACATCTATGCCCCAAATGTAAGGGCACCTACATTTGTAAAAACATTACTAAAGCTCAGAGCACACATTGAACTTCACACAACGGTAGTAGGAGACTTTAACCCCTCACTCTCACCAATGGACAGACCATGGAAATAGAAACAAAACAGAGACACAGTGATAGACTAAAAATGCAAGTGGATTATAAGAATGAGGAATGAGTGCTCAGTTTTCCTCATAGTTGCCTCTGTTTTTATCTTTCTTTCCCTTATCTAGAGGTATCTGAGAAACCCATAGCTATAGCATTCTCGGCAAATTCACTTGCAGTGTCCCACCCATAAAACATTAAGCAGAAGGTCTAGAAATACTTCTTTGAACAGAGCTGGTAATATTTTTTTTTCACAGTGAGCAGATGTATATTGGCCTCAGATATTTTATTCCTTTTTCATACAACTGGAAAATCATCAAAATAAGTTTCTCTAGGACTCTTATCCTCAAACATTCTGATATTACTGAGATGCTAACAAACAAAACCACAATACATTTAACTATATGATCCAGTACAGTATTAAACTATTGCATTTGGTAGGCTGTACACTAGTTATGAATGTACACTACAACCTGGAGTGGACATCTACCAAGCAGCCTGCTGACCCCTAACGAAGTTTGTGCATTACAGTAGCAGGCAGTGAGACAGAAGAGACTTATGGGGTGGAGCAAAGTCTGAATGCTTAGATCTAAAGTTCTAATGTTTGTGTTTGGTTTCTCATTAAATAATACTAAATAAAGACTCTATCTTCATAAATAGGACTAATATTGCTATAAAGGCATTTCAGAAGGTCTTTTTGTCCTGGCATTGTAGGAAAAGCATAATAGATTCTAAGCGTGAAGAACAGTACCCCACTAAACAAAAAAAAATCTGCTGGTACCCTTTGATTTATCCTCCCAAATGATAAGTAAATACACTTCTATCATTTTTAAGTTTCCTGTTCCAAGGTATTTTATGGCTTCTACAGAAATGAACAGAGACAACGGGCTGTCTAAGATATGGAACTTTTGATTTATATTTTCAAGAAAGGGAGAGGACCTTCAGTCAAAAGTTCATGACATTACCAGAGCCGGTAAATGTTCTCAGAAGTTAGAATCCTCATGTTCAATAGGAATTCTTTGTCATGCTGCTGCAAAATATCTGAAACAATTGTTTGGGCTCTGGAAACCTCGTGAAAACACTTGAGAACCGTTATTTAACGTCAATCTATGCTAAGCTGGGGAGTGCCAGCGTGGAATTAATAGCTGCTCTTCAGCTTCAATATCCAATAAGATCTCAGCATCTTCAACTCACTTAAAAAGGTGTGCACATGATTGTAAAATGAATGATCCTGGGATCCCTCACAACAGGCACACAATAAAAGGTTGAGAAGTGAGAGCAAGAATTCAGTGTACACACTGTGGACCTATCACAATGGCTGAAGACAAAATTGTGGTACATAATGACATAACAGGAGGTATTATTTCTTCCAGGAGACAGAGACAAAGAGTGGAATTAAATGTTCACATGCTATAATAGGGACTGTTTAGGTCAAGCACAGAGAAAAGGTGAACAGAAAAAAAAAAAACATTGAAATGGATGTTTTCTGGAGAATTTGAGAAATAGGGCTACTTTTCAAGAAGGAGCTGGTTTTCATTCTGTAAGGAAGATTAAAATGTCTTCAACACACTAAAATGACTCTAGTCATTTTAAATGTGTTTTAAAAGAAAAGGCATACTTCTTTTAATTTTATTTTGCTTCCAATGGTAGGTAGAGAGGAGAGAACATGGCGCAAAGGAAATTGTTTTTCTTAATTGACTTATAAAATACATTCTTTTCTCATACAATATATCCCAGCCACAGTTTTCCTTCCTCTATTCCTCCCAGATTCCCCCCTACATATCCTCTCCTCCAGATCTGCTCCTCCTCTGTTTCCATTTTAAAAAGTTCAGGCCTCCAAAAGACAACAGCCAAATGGACAAAGCAGGATACAGTAGCTAATACAAAATCCCTAATCTAGAAACTAGGCAAGGTAATCCAGTAGGACAAGACTCCCAAGAGAAAGCAGAAATGTCAGAGACACACACGCTCCCAACTGTAAGGAGTTCCACAAAAACACCAAGCTAACAGCTATAACATAAACACAGAGGGCTTGGTGCAGCCCAACCCCCCTAAGCCCTGTGCTTACTACTTCAGTCTCTGTGAACTCCTATGAGCCCTGCTTAGTTGATTCAGTGGGCCATATTCTCCTGGTACCCCCTGTCTCCTCTGACTTCTGCAAACTCTCCTTCCTGTGTTCTGTAGGGGTCCCAAATTTCTGAATAGAAGGACTCTATGAAGCCATCTAATTTAGACTCTTTGCATAATGTCTGACTGTGGGTCCCTGATAAAGCAAATTCTTATGAACTTTCAAGATGATTTATATCAGAACATGACTAATTAATATAGAATTCACAAGTGGAGGTTGTGACATTGTAAAGTTGAAATCAGTAAGTTAGAAAGAGAAATTGGTACCACTGCCTAGTGGAGACATGTAACAATGAATTATGAATTTTGAATATGAGACTTACAGTTTCCTGTGTCTTCTGATCTGATTGGATAGGCTTTTTTCATCCATTGGTGATTGACATGCATTTGTGTGTAGTGTGGTTATAAAAGCAGGATTTATTTATTTCCTATGAGTTGTCAATTTCTAGCTTTTGACATTTAATAGGCTAGTGGAAAATTTTAACTTTGGCTTCTCTTCAGCCTCTTTCTTGCTGTTGGGCCAGAGGCATTGGGTATTATATATTCCTGGTCGTTCCTGGATTTTGGTGGGCTCGGTGACTTATATGATATCAGCAATTTTGGCCTGTACAGGTAGTTTTTCTCCTCTGTGAGACTTCAAAGTTTTCTTGACTACTTTTACTTCCAAAGGAGAGAGGAAGCGTGGGCTGTGGAGAACAAAGTACCGATCACTATCCTGCATATACTTCTGAGGTAGAAAGGGCCATTATTTAGAAGAAAAAAGCAGTCTAATGTGAACAGAAGGAGAAAAATCAAAATGATCTTCCCATAGACCAGTCCGCTCATCTGCCTCTAGAGGGTCATTGAATTCTGACTGCTTTTGCTTGCTAATGACAAAAGTAAAGAATAGAATCTGATGCTGAAGTTTAGGGAATGATAGCTCCGAATTTACTTCTCCGTATACTAGCACAGGTTAGACTCACACTTCCTCCTTTGTTTTCCTGAGACCTATCTTTATTTTGAAGAACACTCGATTTTCTTTTTACCTGACAATCTTTCAAATATTTTTTTCTAAAGGTTCTGTATTATAGACCTTCTTAGGGTCAATGTGGTGAAAATAAAGTCTATGAATGTCAGGAAGAAGAAAAAGGAAAACAAATCCAGGGAATTTCTCAGAATTATTTTAAGTCCTGCTTTAACCGTACCATGAAAAATCAACAATGTGCTAGGTTCTGTAAATAAGGCACACATGCATTTGTCATGGCTTGGGATTTCTCATTGACAAATAGGATAATGTAATAAAGAAAAGGAATTGGTAGCACTTCCAGGAAAAGGAATAAATTTACTCCTTATACTTAGGAGAAATTTGTATAAGGTGATTTAGAATTTTAGCACTAAGTGGAATCAAATTATGAGAACCCCCTTAGGCTCTATTTGTGTAGCATTATAGATTCTGAATAGAACAAGATCTCAGAGGGCACTTGGTCCACTGCTCATGTGATGTTTAAATGCCCTTATATCATCCAAAGTAATTATAAAATCATAGCTTGAAATTTTTCATTTGGGGTTAAGTTCACTCAATTTTTAACAGTTCTATTTCTTAGAAATAGTTTTTTAGAAATTATTTTAAAAATGCCTTTCTAGTAATTCAATTCATTGGCCTTTACTCTGCCCTCTGGAAGCATACAAAGTAAGTTAATTTCTTTGACACTGGAAGTCTTATAATTAATTATGGAGTCCTGTTTGACACTAACATATTTCTCAAAAATTGGATGCTTAGCTAGATGGCCTCTAAATGAAGACATTTATCATGATGACTTGCTTAGTAATACCTCATAATTAATGCTTAGGAAATTGGATGTGGTTTATTATTCTTTTTGCATATTAGTACATCAGTGTAAAATGGATTATGATGGATGTTCTGAATTACCATTGACTTACTCCCATGAGACAGAGCAGATGCATCTGTAGCCAGAGATGTACCAGCATATTTCTAAGCTGAACTCTTGAAAGCGTGAATATATTTTTGCTAGCTAATTAGAAGGTATATCAGTTCCATTGTGGAAAGGACTATAAGAAGAGAAAAAGCATTAAATTGTTGCATTCACAAATATGAACAAAAGGAGTCAGGAAGCTGCTATGAGGGACTCTGACCGTGGTGGCAGATATGAGCAGATTTATCAAGGTGCATGGTATGACCCTTACTTCTGTAATCCCTGAAACACAAACTTGTCAGCTAAACAAACCCAAGTAAGTTCTTGGAATGGATTATCGGGGTTGAATTGCTTGTTCTATGAATCACAGATTACACCAGAGAAACTTGTGTTTAGTAACAATGGGAATGTTAAGACCCCTTAATTCCCTGTTTTTAAACACATTTTGAAACACATCTTTTTTTAAGAAAAAAAAAAAAAACCTCCTACTTCTTCCATAATGTTTACAGTATTATAATGGATAATTCATTACAACAGATTTCTGCTATGATCATACACTGGAGATCCAGCATGCTGCAGGATAGGAAAGGAGGGAAAAGGGAGAATTGTATTTAGAGTTTTGTAACTTTAGATTCTTTCAGTGCCTTGTAACCAGGGCACTATATTTGTTCTCTCAGCACACTTAGGAGATGAAAGAATTCCCAGAATACATTGGGTGGTGGTGGCGCACGCTTTTAATCTCAGCACTTGGGAGGCAGAGACTGGCGGATTTCTGAGTTTGAGGCCATCCTGGTCTACAGAGTGAGTTCCAGGACAGCCAGGGCTACTCAGAGAAACCCTGTCTCAGAAACAAACAAACAATACCAGAATACAACCATATTTAAGAAAGGCATTTGCCATTGTCTTACTATCAATTTGTTGCAAGTAAAGTTACACTGTAAATTGTTCTTTTTTAAAAAAAAGTTAAGTTATTTATCTTCAGTGTCTAATGTCTATAACAGAAGATACTTATCTAGCCAGTGTTAGGTTCAAATCAATAAATTATTACTGTAGCATTATTATTTTTTTCTGGGTTCATGTAGACTGCTTCACTTCTTTAACTCATCATAATATTAGTGAGGTAAAAATGCAATTTCTTGTCCTCTAATTGAGTGGTAGCTTGGAAAACACATTCTGATCACTATAATTAGATTGAAGCACTGTGGCTTTTATTATACTCAGGAGGTAATTTGATCATTTTCCAGAAGGGTTGCTCATCTCAATAATATCCTTTCCAGATACCATCTTTTTGATGCCTCAGCTTACCTGTTTCTACTGATTTTAATTAGGATGTATTTCACATGATGATGTCTTTGACTTCATCTTGCAACTAATTTCAAATACATGATTACATAGTCTTTCTGGGAAATCCAGTAAGAATCAACAAACTGCAACAAAAGCCTAGATGGTTAGTGGGAAATTCGTGAAGTTACAGTTAAACAAATTAGACATGTCGTTCAATCCTGTTGAGACTTCATTAACAATTAATGTAATTATTTACTCTGAGTTGTATATTAACGATCATTGAGTCCTTTGTCATATAGTATTACCATCAAGTCTCACAGCATAGGTAGATGATGACATTTAGTGACTTGTACATAACCTTTAGATTAGAACAGTGGTTCTTTATATGTGGTTTACATGGGAGCAGCATTAGCATCTCTTGGAAGTGTCATGGAAATACAATACCATCATGTTACTTGCCAGGAATGATGAGTCAGTGCTGCTAAGTTTCTACTTTTATTTTCTGTTTATCAAGATGCTTTTCTGCACCATGTGGTTTGGAAGTCCCTTGGGGGTTGGGATAGATGGATGTTGCAATCTCATCTGTAAAAGATGTTTGCTCCTCAGCATTCATTCACTACCTGCTTTCCCCAATTCTGCCTATACTCTGGAACTGCCCACCCTCATGTGCTTTAAGCTTTGCTTCACTACACAATATGCCACCTTCTGACTCAGAGGTATTTGTTAGATTTCGCTAATTCACCAATTATTTTGCCCAGATACAATGATTGATACATGTAAAGTGCAGCTGGCCAAATAAATCCCAAACTGAAATAACTAACACTTAAAATTTAATCATTTTTCTATATTCTACGCTTCTATGTACACACAAACACACAGGCACACACACACAGTCAGTCTTCACATTTCTTTCTACTAGACATTGAATACTAGCTTCTACCTAAGAATCTACTTCTTTTAAATCTATTTAATGTTATTTTAATTTTTGAGAATTTCACACATGAAATACAGCCCCATGTTCTCCTACTCACTATGTTTTAACTTGCTTCCTCTACAACTGGACTCCTTTTACAATATATTATAGTCTTTCACCTCAAACCCATGGAGTACATTTTTCTCTCTCTATAGTTTTCAATTACTTTTCCTTGTTTTTCCTTTTATTACACTGAGATCTCTGCTAAAATGTTGCCATAGTTATTTATCATTGAGTACATACAATAAAAACTTATTTTTACCTAACATTCCTTTTTTCTCATTCTAGTTTAACTTTCCCAAATTTAGGCATTACCACTAGCATACTATATGGAGAACTTTCCAATACTTTGTAAATATTTTTTTGCTTATTGAATGCTTCTATGATAGTTTTTTTATGATCTAAGCATAACTATAAACGGTAGGTGTTTTAAAATTATACAACAAACGAATTCTGGTGGATGGAATAGGCTTCGCCCAGGAAGTGGCAATATTAGGTGTGGCTCTGTTGGAGGAAGTGTGTCACTGTTGGGTGGGCTTTGAGACCCTCCTCCTAGCTACCTGGAAGCTAGTCTTCTGTTTGCCGTTGAAACAAGATGTAGAACTCCCAGTTCCTCCAGTGCCACGCATCCCTAGAAACTGCCATGCTTTCTGCTTTGATGATGATGGACTGACCTTCTGAACCTGTAAGCCAGCTTGCACTAAATGCTGTACATTATAAGAATAGCCTTGGTCATGGTGTCTCGTCTTAGGAACAGAAGCATGAAAGAATTAAATGTGAACTCTAAGACTAATGAAGAAATCAGGTGAAGGGAAATAGGAGAAAAGGAGGAGGAGGAAGAGAAGGCGGAGAAAGTATTTTTCTTTCTTTCTTTCTTTTTCTTTTCTTTTTTTTCTTTTTTCTTTTCTTTTTTTTTTTTTTTTTTTTGAGCTAGGCTATGATTGATATAAAGTTGAGGCTTTACATTCAAAAGCAGAAATAACACTCAGCCTTCAGCATGCCCTCCCACACCCCCAGCAGTAAGTACCCTTAGGAGAAAGGTGGAGAGACTCTGGCAGGTCAGAATTTATGCTAGGGACTTGGTGTGGAGCTGCATTCTCTGCAATATTCTATTTACCAATGTTTCCCTACTAAATTTCTTCTTTACTTTCCCTACTAAATTACTTCTTTGAAGTAATAAGCAGGAATTTGTCTTAGTTCATTTGTGCTAATGTAACAAAATGTTTGAAGCTAAATAGACTACAGACAACAGAAATATGTTTCTCATAGTTGTGTAGCTTGGAAAGTTCAGAATCAAGGTCACAGCAAATGCTGTATCTTCTGACATTTCCCTTTTTGGATTTTTAGAAAGGGCTCTCATGGAAACCCTCCCGCCCTGCAGTCCTTACATGTCTTTTAGAGGGTAGTATATACCCATACCTACTGAGGACTCCACTTTCATGACCTGATAATGTCTTTAAAGCTATACTTTCTAATATTATGACCTTTCAAGTTTGGCTTCAAAATATGAATCTTAGGGGTAACGTAAACATTTGTTATATGGCAGAATGGTGTCTATTTTCAAAATGAAATTTGAGTCATACATTAATGACTTCACCAATTGATTGCAGGTAGTCACGTCCCAAAGAAAAATATGCCTTTTGTTAATTATGTGTAGATGGCCTAGTTATTATTGGAAGATAGAATATGTCTCCATGACAACGAGTGGTAAAAGGTATTTAAAGTATCTAAGGGGGCAATCCTTGAATGACATCCTTTCAAAAAGTAAGCTTTCCTGAGTCCATGACTGTTTTAGTAGTCCATTAATGATGGGTCAAGTATGAGAAGACTCTGAATGGAATGGATGCCTCTGAGGGATCTGTAGAGCTCTGAATACCTCAAAACATCTTTGAATGTCTGAAAAAAAATCCAGATGACGTCTGTGACAGTGGAAGATGTTAAAATTAAAAAAACCTTGTCGTTTTCAAGTATATTATGAGAGTTACAGCTGGCTTCTGTGGCCTAACCCTGTGTGTTATCTACCTTATGTCCTACTAAGAAAATCAAGCAGAAGATCCATTAGTGTGAAATCCACCAATACAATATTCACATTGTACACCTCCAGTGGTTTTAAATATAACTTGAAGAAACAAATTCTTAGCCATTGAAAATATACTCATTTTCCATACTCCATGAAACCTCTCTCAAAATCTGCTAATCTAGATAAGATAAACCTTTTTTAGTATTAAAGATATTAGATCTTTCAAGACACTGGAGCCAGTTACTTTTGGGTTGCTGATCAGCATTACCAAAGCATACAAGTCTCTTTTGGATGTGTCTCTCCTTGGAAGTTCTCACAGACTCCTATTATTGTTGGTAAGAGTCCCCAAGTCATAGGCTATGGGCAGTCTCATGCTGTGAGACTTTCTCCTTGTATAGCAGTCAAGTTGGTTCTCAGATAAAGTTCACTGTGTTGCTGCCTTCACTTTCTTGTCACCTTCCTTTTTTCTTGAGAAGAAAAAAAAATCAGATAAGATCCTGTTGCTGAAGACAATATGCACATTTCAGAAAGGATTGGGAGCAACTCAGCTGGAACCAACATAGAAGCCCTCTTCCTCTCTGTAAGATGTCAGGGAAGAAACAATCAATAGTCCCACCCAGTAGCAAAGCTTATCAACCACCACAATGACCAGCTCACAAGTTTTCCTAAAGGATGCAATAGTGGCACTTGTATTTTAGAGGTAAGCAACAGCAATCTAATTGTTCTGAAGGCTTGCTTAATAACAGGGAATTAATGAATGGTACTACAAACCTAGCCAACTAACTACCCATTGTAGATTAAGCTACGGACTCTAGAAGAAAATGTACCATTAACACTTTCCTAAAACAGTGTTCTATCTGCATTTTAAATACTTACTTTATACCCATCGATAACTAGTGTAGTTATCACCCCTCACCAAAATCTTATAGTACTTGGAAATTCTTACAGAGATTCCCAATGAGTTAAATTCAGAAACAACTAACCTTGAAGTATTCGACCTCAATTAATAGATTTATAATGTAACTCCTATACTTAAGGTTTGGGGAACATTGTGGAAGAGGGTGTAGAAAAATCGTAGGACCAAGAGGACTAGGAGAGCTGCTGTAATACGTTTATATATGATGGAGAAATATCAACAATGTGGTCAACTAAACAAGATCTTCCTAATGACAACACAGGTTGTCATGTCAACCCCAATATGGGAAATTGCACGTGGCCTTATTACTAGATGAGGAGCCAGGCAATTAGTGGCTGCAGAAAGAAAATCAGTATTCTCAAGGGGAAAGCTCCCCAACACGTTATCAAATCCCAAGGAGTCAGTTCTAAATATATGTACATATGAGCAAAACTAAATGGACATATTTGTAGATATGTGTATATGTATGTATATGTATATGTACATATATATGCCATATTTATAAACAATAAAGAAGTCGATAATTTGAAAACTAATTGAGGGAACAATGGGAGCAGATGGAGGCAGAGAAATAGGGGTGGAAATTATGTAAATATAAGGATCATGTATAAAATTCTCAAAAAGCCCCAAATTTAAAACGATTAAATGTATAAATAAAAATAGAATACAGTTTATGAGAAAACAAAATAATACAAAAAAAACCCTTTCTTCCCTGGGAACCTACAACCTGCTGCCCAATGAAACAGATAGGATAACTTCCTCCACTGAGCCACCGACCCACCCACAAAACTTTCAGTTCAAAATTTGTATTGTCTAAAAGAAATGCAGGGACAAAGACGAAGCAGAGACTGAAGGAATGGCCAACCAATAACCATCCCTACTTGAAACCTATCTCATGGGCAAACACCAATCCCAGACATGATTAATGATATTTTGGTATGCTTGCAGACAGGAGGCTAGCACAACTGCCTTCTGAGAGACTCTATTTAGCAGCTGACTGAAACAGAGGCAGAGACCCACAATCAAACATTGGACAGAGGTCAGGGACTTTTATGTAAGAGTTGGAGAAAGGATTGAAGGCCTCACAGGAAACCTCACAGGAGATCCAACAGAGTCAACTAACCTGGACCTCAGGGAACTCTTAGAAAATGTCAACTTTTATCTCCATTATTTAAAAAAAATGAAGTGTTGCCTCAGCAAGTAATGACAGCTTGTCATTAAGCCTAATGATTTGAGTTAAATATCTAGGACCCACTTGATAGAAGGAAATAACAAATTCCTGCAAGCTATCTACACACACACACACACACACACACACACACATGCACACACACACACACACACACACACACACATAAAATAGGAAAGGTTTATGTTTTAGTCATAACATTTGATGATTGCACATTGTCCTCTATACACCATGGATATTTTAATACAGAGGTAAATTGAAAACTCAACAAAAATAAACATTGCCTTTCAGATCCCTTTGGAGAATCTCTGTAGCCTGTAAGCAACATCTTTCCATTTTCCTCACAATGCACTTATCGTGCTAGTTCCACAGCCGCCTAGGCAAGCCGAAAATCATGAAGTACAGTCCTTGTAATGAGCAAGCAGGTCAGGACCTGAGACGTGATATCATAGTATCTATCCAGAAATTCTGACAAACATTTTAAAAAGGAATCGTTGTTTTGTGGAGTGACTGAAAAATTCATTTTTCTTGTTTTCCTAAGGATTTTCTTGGGGAAGGTTTGTTCCATGAATCCTCTTCTTCCATTTTGTTTCCTCCCCATTGCCTTGGGCAGGCACGCCAAGAATAATAAATTCAATGTGGGACTGTGGTCTTACTCAGTAAAGACCAATAAAAAAGTTTCCATTGAGAAAAGTTCAAGGGAGTTTGGAAGATGATTCCACAATGTGCTTTGTTGAACGATGAAGAAGAACATTACATAAAATTTCATTCTATTTCATCTGTTTTGAAGTTTTCCAAGGATGATGAGTTAGAAAATGTGGCAATAGAGTGACTTGGTGAAAAATGTGGCCTCCATCATCCACTTTGTAAGAGCTCAAGCAGAAAAGAGGGATATTAGAGCCTGGCTTTGTAAAAAGCATTGTGAAATGCTACCCAGGCCACCTCAGTTATTTCAAAGGGCTAAGGATCTCTTTTCTCCCATCTGACATCCAGATGGACAGGAAGGGCTATGCAGATGACATGGTAAATGAGAGTTGTTTTATGGTCTGCTTCCTGGGGTGCAGGGGTAGTGCTGAAATCCTAAAATATATGATGATTTTGGAGGATGACAGCATTAAAAAAAAATAACAACCTTTATTTACTAATAGTACAGTTGTCCAAAATCCTCTAACTTTACATTGCCTTTAATTAGTGAGTTCACTAATCCATTTGAGGTTTGCTGTATATCTATAAAACACAAGAGTTTCAGCTTGATGTAGAAGTTCTTGTGAACTTCACAGAATCTAAGAACTTAAAAAAAAAAAACCTTCCAAAGGTGATTGCTATTTTAAAAGAACAATCTTTACTGAGTGAGTAGAGCAACGGAAATACCAGATATATGCTTCCACAACTAAGAACAAAATGCAATGGAAATGCAAAGCTAAATAAGGGACTATTTTCAGTAAATGACATCATTTTTCAGCAGATCCTGAGAACAATGGCTTACTGACTCTAAAGTGATCGTTTTTTTATTTTATTTTATTTTTTATGAAAGTGTTCACCAAATGGAATCACACAGCTCCAAACCCTTTCATGACTGCCACCTGCTTTTAAGACTGATAGTATCTCACCTTAGAAACTCAGCTTGCTCCCATTTGATTGCTTGCTCACAACAATCCTACGAAACAGAAAAATGTAACCTAATCTTGTAGTTTAAGACATAGAATTCAAGCTGGGCAGTGGTGGCGCACGCCTTTAATCCCAGCACTTGGTAGGCAGAGGCAGGCAGATTTCTGAGTTCGAGGCCAGCCTGGTCTACAGAGTGAGTTCCAGTACAGCCAAGGCTACACAGAGAAACCCTGTCTCGAAAAAACAAACAAACAACAACAAAAAGACATAGAATTCAAACTAGAAGAGAAGGCCTCACATGCTCAAGATAACAAAAGCAACATTTAAACTCTAAAGTGTATGGAGACTTATTTCCCAACCAGTTACCTACATCACGTTGTCTATGCAAGTCTCTATGACTCAGTGTTTTGATAAGCTGAACTAATGTTAGATCACAAATAATTATGCTAACTGGGCAAAACTTCACAACAGCATATCTGTCCCTCTGGGGATGATGAGGTGGTGTCATTATCTATTTAGCTAATTACTAAGCAGCAACTCCAAACGAAATCAAATGATGAGTGGCATATTTTGAAGTTGGTACTTTTAAATTCTGTAGAACACTTTGCATTTCTCATTCCCAAATGTTAATTGACATGAGAGTGAAAATAGTTGCCAAAAGAGTTTGTAAGAGACTGAAAAGTATTGTTCTAATGAAAACAAAGCCTGAAATGAAAATTGGAGAAGTCAGCGTGATGCTCCATCCAATAAATAAAAAGGACTCTTAATTAGTACTTCTATCAATAGACTCAGAGTAAATACCATACTCTGTGTGAAGTTATAAAATTTGTTCCTTTCTAGATTTCGAATTGCTTCTGCATAAGTTGCATATTTCATACAGCAGACTAGAAGCATTTGCTCTTTCACACATGTTAAGTCCACGTGAATAAGGGCACTGAGAGCCTGGTTCCTTTGGAGACTCCCAATCATCAAATAATGGGTATGGACACATTTGTATAGATCGCAAGTGTTCAGTAACCTGTAATTATGCAGCCAGATGAATTACAATGAGGAGACATGGAATCTCACCATTTTGTAGTAGCTTGAGTTCAATGACAAAAGCTATTAAACTTGTAGTGATAAGCAGTAACTTACTTATTCAGAATAGAAGTATTTGACATCACAAATGTAAAATCCAACCTTCAGCTCATGATAGCTATATAATGGTGCATGAGTAAATATTTTACAGCCATAAATGGAATTAAACACTGACCGTTGGTAAGCTTTTAGAATGTGAAAGGCATCCCTAAGCCTATATAAATATATCTAAATTAATAAAACCTAAGTTTAATTCAATGAACCTTAAGCCTAAATGAGAATATTTTATATTCTTCTAGAAAAATTATGCATCATTCCTGTCTTTTTAGTGGTAACAAGGTTTCTGTTAAGTAGCATAAGGAGGTAGAGAAAAAGAAACACTACATGCCAAATCTGTGTTTAGTTGAGATTTTGATTATACTCACGCTTTTCTCATCTATAGTATGGGGATAACCAGTGCGACAGAACTGCAAAAATGATAAACACATAAAAGCTGTGCAAGTGCATAATTTATAACAATTATAGTAATAAAAATTCACTGGTAGTGATTCATATATTAATGTATAGTTAACATAATTATCTGTTACTGTTTGCTTATATTATTTTCTTTGTGTTATAATTCGTATTATATATAATTGTATATATAAATAGTACATTGTGGATGTACTGTTTTCAAAAATATTCTCCAGATGAGGCAAATAGTAGTAGTGATTGATACATTTATATCTATATATTGTAAAAGCATTGTATAAAAAATAGATTGTGTATTGGTTTATAGGCACTCAGTTATAGTTTGCATATGGTGTTGTGGAACTGCAATGCAATATGAAATCAACAAATACAGGTCTGAGCGTTTGTCTAACATGCTTGAGACCATGCTTCCTTCTCTGGCAGGCCCTGCGCATAGTGATGCATACCTACCACACAGCCACTATGCCATCACCAAATAGCAATACTCTGGGAGATCTCTTATCAAACACTAGGACAGTGACAGGTCTCAAAAAAAGGCACACTGACTTTGTCCCTGTCTCTTCCTATTGTGTATCTGTCATCAGGTTGTTCCTGAAGTATTCTTTATGAAAAACGGGAACAGCAAGCAAAGTACTTATCTAAGGTTTATAGACCAGTCCAGTAAGGCATTTGAGTAGAGGAAGGAGTTGTGAGAACTTCACATGGGTAGTCAACATGGATAAAAGGTGAGAGAAACTCAGAAGCCCAATCCATGCAACAAGCATCTGACGACACAGGACAGGCTTCTCACACTGAGCTTTTTACCCACAGCATCTTAAAGAATTCAACTCATTAATATCAGGTTGAATTAAATTGTGGACACAGGGAAAGTCTGAGAATTTCTTGATGTGGAATGTTCTACATATGTTGGTGACTACAAGAATTTTAAGATCCCTACAGTTTTTTCCGTGTATGTGGGAGGACAGTGGGGTGTTATTATAAACACAGAATGCTAGCAATCTCCAGCAAACAACTGGTTTTCCATGTAGTTAAAATCATTAGGGACTCAGGAAAACTTGCATTTCTACTACTTGTTATAGTCTGGTGCTGTGGGAATCTGGCTCTGATGTTTAGTAAATTGCTCACAATAAGTGTTTTTAAATTTCCAAATTAGAAATAAGAGTTTCTGATTGATGGAGCACAGCTATGCAGTCATGTGATTTATGGGTCATGTCACTTATTCATGTATCTGGAAGTGACTGATTTATTCATCCACAGAGTTGCTTCCAAGTCATGCAACTGCTTTGTGAACATGACTGATTTAGAATCTCAGGAGAGGATGAATAGCTTACGCACTTGATTTATAAGATGTATTACTGACTTATAATTCCTCCAGTGGAGGCAGGAGTCAGTGCTTTTATACCTGGAGGCATAAATATCCATTTTATTAATAAAATAAGATTGATTTATTCTGCTTGTTTGTATACATAGAATTTAAGTTTAAGTTGTAGCCATCTCCCTGGTTCCCAAATGGGTTCCTGCTCAGGGGTGTAGGTTATGTGAGCACAGACTAGTATGGAAACTTTTACTGAATACTGTATTGTGCTCTCTGACTAAAATGAATTCTTTTCTTCATTTTCCTTTTAGGCTCAAATGCGTAAGGTTTCTCTTTTCATATCCATCACTTCCTATTTCCTGTTTTGTTCTGGTTTTTGTCATTGTTTTATTTTGTTCAAAATCATCACTATTGGCTTGGGGCTGTAATTGTCACTTTGGGGATCAAACATTTAGTCTCAGTGTGGCCTTGTGAGTACTACTGCAGGGGGGCTCAAGGCCATTTTGTGGCAGCTGGTGCCAGGCATTGAAGGCACTGGGTCACTGGAAACTGTTCTCTTGTATTCATTCAGGATAGTGACTGAGCTTGGAAACAGGGCAAAATAACATCTCCTTTCAAACCTTTGACGACCTTAGCATGTACCTCGTCATTTGCTCTTGACTTCTGAGTCCTACTGGTGACTCATAGCATGCATTTCATGGTTGGAGAGAATCTCTGTGGTTTTTCTGGGGTACTCATGATCAATTAGAACTCTGAGCTCACTGAATTCTGATACTAGAGGAGATTGTGTTATCTTCTAATTTATCTTCCCACTGCTTTTTTTTTTTTCCTCCGGGCCCAAACCTGTAGCAAGGAGGGTTTCACAACCTATAGGTCAAGAAAACCATCTGTGCTTCAGATGGCTTAGAAGATTTCTTCCACATTTGAGGAAGGTCTTTTCTTTTTTTAGATCTTCCACAACCCCCAGGTTTCAGGTTTGATGAATTCTTGCAAATAAAGAA
Source organism: Montemys delectorum (assembly GCA_019843815.1). NCBI lineage: Eukaryota > Metazoa > Chordata > Mammalia > Rodentia > Muridae > Montemys > Montemys delectorum. The sequence goes on from JADRCD010223359.1 coordinate 52,283, forward strand.
ATGTGAGAGAACTTATAGAAACCAGGATTTCCCCAGATCTGTTTTTGAAAATTTCATCAATGCTCTTTTTTTTTTTTAATTAGGTATTTTCTTTATTTACATGTACATTTTCCCTTTCCCAGGTTCCCCTCCAAAACAAACAAACAAACAAACAAACAAAAACAAGAACAAACCCCTGTTGCCTCCCCCCTCCCAATGCCTGTCACCCCACCCTCTCCCACTTATTGGCCCTGGCATTCCCCTACACTGGGGCACAAAACCTTCAATGCTCTTTAATGAATACAAAATTAATAGAATTGATTTTTCTAAGATGCTTTCTAAACCTTTTATAAGTTGTGATTATATACTGGTATATGCATTTCATCTCATAACATTATATCATAGTAAATATTAATGCAAAATGAAACACAAAGATGTAAAAGAATACCTAAAATATTAAATAGAATCATTAGTAGAAATATTTAAAGTAAATATTATAAAATTTATATTAAAACTGAAGTGTATTCCTTGCATACCAGAAGGAAACGAATGACCTCATAATATTGAATATGTGAGTTTATAGATCATTATTCTTGCTACCTCCAACTTAGAAATAATCAAATGTCCATAAATAAATTGTGGGATGTCTCCACAAGGCAGCTGCATTGTGGTGAATGAACCAAATTGAAGTTTGATGCATCTGACAACAAGAATGAATTACAGTATTATCTTGAGTAGGAAAGGCAGATCCAGAAAGTATATGTAATGGTGTGCCACTCATGTGAGCTTTCAGAAGGGCTAAAGATTCTCATTGTCTTGGATTATAGGATGGGGTTCTTAAAAGGAGAAGCAGGATTTTTCTGAATGATGAAAATACATATAATCTGATTAGGATGATGATCACAAAATGGAACCTTTTTGTCACAACTCACAAAATGCTAATGTGTCCATTACAATGACATTCTAAATAGAAGAAGTAACTGGTGACTAAAAGAATGATGCTGGCTCTCTTAGTTTAAAATTTCAAGTATTTAGAGTGAAAATGCATTATAGAGGAGCTGAAGCTAAGGTTGATGCTAGACAGGATTGTAGTAAAAACATCAAGGAAGTTTAATAGCAACTCTGTTTCAGTGACTTGTGGTTCATGCCCTAGGGCTCAGGCCATTTAGCAATTCAAAGAGTGATTCTGTAGGTGTGATTACTTCTGCTCTAAAAATTTGTGTCTTTTTGTATGAAACTAGCTTCTGTTGTATTAAAGTCATGAATGGAAGCTCTCCCATAAACAGCCCAGACATACTTCATACTTTCTAAGAACTATCACCTCCATAGCTCAAGGGATGCCATTCCTGGGAAAGATATGTTTTTACCATACTTTTCATTTCATTAAAGTCCATTTTAAGTATCCTGAAGTTAAAGACTGCCACTGGTACTTCTTTACTGTGGGACACCTTGAAGTCAAGTGCTGTTGAAAACCTGCTTTAACTGTGACTCTAGTCTCCCTGGGAGAAAGCTGGTCATTTGTAATTTATGCCGGGTGCACCCTATTAGTCCTTCCAGATGCTAGCTTTGTTCTTTTCATCATTGTCAGACCGAAGAGAGAGGCCTCACAAGAACGGTGTGGCTGATTTATTTCATTCCTGTTCAGTGCAGCTTTTACAACACGATTCCTCACTTCGTACGATGCATTTACTTTACAGTCTCTCAGGTTTTTTGATCAATAACTTCATTCTACAAATCATGCTGCAGCTCAGTAAATCCCCAGTCTCTAGGGCTGCCCTGTGTTTTGGATATCTTCCCTCCAGTACAAACTCCTCTAACCTCATCTTGATGCACAGGGTTAGAAGTCAATTTCCCCATACATATTTTCCTGTTGCATACATTTCTAGCATTTTAAGATTTTCTAAAATGATATTTGTTCTCTTGGTATTATAATGGAAAATGTTAAATATTTTGTGACTTTTTAAATATGAGACATATGAAATACTTATTAAAAGACCAGAGAGTAAATATTTTAAGCCTTTTGGTCAAATAATCTCTTTTGTCACTCCCCTAACTTTCTCACCATACCAAAAATATCAACCATAAATAGAGCTTAAATGAGTGGTTGTAATTGGGTTCCAGTAAGCTTTATTCATAAAAGTGTTTATTTCCCAGGTTATAATTTGGTTGTCCCTGAATTAGATAATATTTTAAATTTCCCTAAGAGTTTAATATTACTATAATAAAACAAAATATTCTACAAAATCGACTTGATTTGAATAATGAATATAATAAGTTCAATAACAGAAATCTGGAGTCAGTTTCTTTTTAAACAACAGATATTTATACTTTAGATTATTTCAGAATATTTAAATTATTTCTGAAGCTATATATATGAATGTATATAATTATATATATTTCTTATTTCCCCAAGTCAGTACACTATGAGGAAGCATGGTCTATATAGTTCTTTAAAAGTAGGAATGTGTACATCAGGTTAAATGAGCTTGAAGTGTAAAGTGTATTTGAAAAGACTCATCGAAAGCTGTGTAATATTAAAAAGGTAAGATGCCATCATGAGTAATTCATGGAACATGAATTTAATCCTCCAGTATGCCAAATTTAGGACAGAACTTACCTGACATTGTCACACACAGAAGTAACCTTTCTGGTGTGGTATTTTCTTGATAAAGTATTATGAAAATATATTCTGTTCTTTGTAAAATGCAAATTCATTTCAAAGCACATGAATAAATAAATTTTTAATGAAACAGAGTTGTTTTTGAAACCCACTCTATTCACTGACAGACTCTCAATGGCTTCATTTCTCTATGCTTATCTCTTTTTCATAAAGTCTGTGTTACCACTCTGGACAGTCTAGTGTATCTCTTACAGTGTATCTCTTACATCAGTAGGGAAGGGAATTAATGAGCAGCCAGCCCACCAGCTACTTGCTCAACTTCTCCTGTCAAGATAGGGCATCAGGAATCATTGACAAACAGCTGTGCCCGGAGTCCACCCATTACAGTCATGAGTGATAACAAAGGTGCAATTCCCAGCTAGTGTACAAATAGTGTGACTTCTCAATGGTGATGTTTTCACTGAGTGAATAGTTCCTTTAAAGATCACTATTGTCATTAAAGGATACAGGATCTCCCAGGACATGGTTCATATGACTCGTAAAAATCCTAGCAGTAGTGAAGCCTTCTCTGTTTTTCATTCTCAATGCAAGTCTGCATTAATCTTTGATTCAAAGTGAGATGGCACATCTTAACCAGATTCCAATCTCAGGAAACTTGGAAGATGAGCTGTAGAAGTCAGTACTGTTGGCACATAGGAACTGTGAAATTGAATCAAAGGTAGCCAGCCATATTTAAAACTTTCACTACTTCTGGTTCCAGTCAAAGCAAGAAACACTCACATGCCTGGGTACTTTTCCAAATGTTTTGACCCATTCTTCTTCAGTTCTCTCTGGATTAAATACCAGATGAAGCTAAAAATAATGAATAATAAAATTTTTCATTTCCTGTTTATTTATGTTGTAGAGGCATGACTGCATTTTCTTGGCACACATTCAATTTTTTTTAATTACTCCGTCAGTCCATTTCTGAGAACTTGGTGTCAAGATTGTATACGATGGTAGAATGTATATAGAAACTGTTGAATGTGATGCTTCAGTACAGAGCTGGCAGACAGGAGACTGCCCACCATACTTGCTGCTGCATGTGTTATCTGTGTTCCCGTTGTCGTCAGATTTAGAGATTCTGCTTTTCCTTTAGAACTGTCAAGGCATATCTGTAGGACCTTTTTCTTGCCAGTGGTTACCCATAAAAGCAGCTGGGAGAAATTGAAGAAAATAAGAATGTCAGAAGGTTAGAAAATAGACAACCTGACTTATAAAATCAAATATATATGGTGCTATGACCCAGCAATATCACTCTTAGGACTGTACCTAGATAAATGAAGATAGGATTCCACTAAAAATCTCAGGCACCTATAGGAACAGCAGCATTTATCATGACATTACCTACTGAAAACAACCTACATGACCCAGTTGACAGTATAAAATAAACTATTATACGGCTACAAAATGAACTCTTTCCCACAAACAAAATGAAGCATCAACATTTGATATTCTCCCACAAGATGGAAGAATGTTGGATGACAATGATAAGTGAATGAGTCTCAAAAGTTTCCAGGTTATTAGATGCAATTTGTATGACATTCCAGAAAAGTCTAATGAGAAAGAACAGATCCTGGGGGATGGATGAAGTAAACTGACAGAGAGGATGTGTGGAATTCTGGAGACAGATGTGCTCTGCCTTAATGGTTAGTCTTTGTGTTCGCCAGAACCACCTGACTATCCAGCATCTTATATATTAAGAAAATAACTTGGAGTGATTGACCAGAAAGACCTTTAAGGATGCAGACAGAGGAGAATGAGGTGGTGGATTTGAACCCGTCTGGCAATTGAGGGAGAGAAAAAACTCTTTCACCCATGGGGTTCTCTTTGATTGACTCTAGAGAGACAAGGAAGAAGATATTCAAATGAAAGCAAGATATCATTCTTGTTAAATTGTTAATATAATTTGCTTGTCTAGTCTAAGTATATGTTTACCAAAGCACGCATTGTTCCTGTTAGTATCCATGTGCTGCCTCTCGCCATTGGTTCTTGCTCCTCTGGGGAAAAGTCACTATTTTCCCATTAAATATACTTATTGTTATCACAGCACAAAGCCTGCTAGATGCTTTGATGAAATTAACAAGACCAACACCTGGAACAACAAAAAAGCAGAAGCACCTTTCACACCACTTTTATGTTTTCAAAATCTCTTGGATAAATTAAGTCCTTCTGAGAGAACACAGTTGAGTGGTCTTTTGGTTCTGTTTTGTTCTTTTTATTCTGCCAAATAAGATTAGAAACTACTGTGTTGTGAGTTATTATATTCCTCTAAATTTATGTTTTGTTAACTCTTGTACAGTGGATTTCAAGCTTCCTAATCCTGTGACACTTTAATATGCTTCCTCATGTTGCGATGATGCTCAACTGTAAAAGTATTGTGTTGCTACTATATAACAGTAGTTTTGCTACTGTTATGAATTGCAATGTAAATATATGGTTTGCAAGATATCTGATCACCACAGGGATCAGGACCTATAAGTTGAGAACCATTACTCTAGTCCTTAATATGGAGACATAAGACCTGATATGGCTATTAGTTCATGAGAATAGACCTTGTTGTGGGATTAGTGCCCCCATGAAAGAGGCTTTGCTGTTATCTTAAGTCATCTGTGAAGAACAAATCTTCAACAGATAATGGATGTGTTGGTTTACTGATTTTTGAGGTACCAACCCCTAGAATTATGGGCAATAAGCCTTTGCTATTTACAAATTAACAAATTTAATACATTTTGTTTCAGTAGCAAGCAAAGACCCCATAACAGCCTTTCAAAGTATCTCTGCTGAACTACAAGCATGATGCTATGTATGGCCTAGCACAGTGAGCAGGTCTTTGAGTGCCTACTCTATAGTCAAACATGGAGCACCCAGGTAAGGATAAAGCCCTTATTGCCATCAGAAACCATTTGAAACCTGACAGACTTAACATCAGAAAAGAAGATACTAACAATGCACACACACACACACACACACACACACACACACACACACAGAACAAACAACAAAGAGAAAACAAAGCAATACACTCCCCCCCCCAAGAAACCTCTGAAGTGTCCAGACAGAATGGTCTACAGAATGGTGAATTCATTACAATTCCCTTGCAAGAGAGCTATAGAGACAGGTAGAAAATTGAGTTTCACACTAAATAGTATGGGATTTCTGAGCAGCCCTTAAAATAAAAGACACAGAAGAAGTTAGGGGCAAAAGTCTAAGGAACATGGTGGTTCTCCTGGAATAAGAAACTGGATATCTTCTTTGTTTTTCTCTTTTCATTAAAACAACTAAAAGTACATGTATGTGTGCATATTTATGTATGCTGTTCGAGTAGTTGCTCACAGGGACTTTCAAAAGCTCTCAGACGCCTTGGGGCTGGAAACCAACCTGGGTTCTTCTGAAAGAGCAGCAAAGTGCTTAAACACAGAGCCATCTCTGCAACTACTGTTTTGTATTTTGTTGTTTGTCTTATTCTGGTGTGTTATCAAAAGTTTGTTTATGGAATCTAGTTTTCATCTCACTCATCCTACTTTCCTCCTTCGCTTCCTCTCTTTCTCCTCCCCTCCCACCTGATCTTTCCTCTCGTTGTCTTTTTATGTATGTATCTCTATCTCTGTCCCTTTCTCTGTCTCTCAGTTTTTCTTTGTCTCTGTCTGTCTCCCTTTGTGTGTGTGCACACGCACATATGTGGAGCATAACAGTAACTTTGTTTTGTCACATTAACCTATGTGAACTTGAGCAACATGTAGGAAAGGTCAGATAAAATATAATATCCTCCACAAGTAGAATATATGGAATACATGATACTGAAACCTGATGACACACATATGTGTTTGAAATGCAGATAACTGCTTCGAGCATTGTAAACATCAACATATTTAACATTTCATTTACCTACTCCAGATGTTATAATCATAAATATATTAGTTTTATAACTATATAGAAAAATAAATCCAAACAAGAAAAATGACTTATTGCAAATTTTTAAATGCTACTAAGCATTTAAAAAAATCTGCTAAACATTAAGGATACATTTGAAGGAACAAAGTGTCACATGGTTCTCCCTTTTCCATAGGAAGCAGTCAGTATCTCTATCCACCTTCGAAGAGACTGATCTCTAGCTCTGCATCCAAAGATCAGCCAAGTCCTTCTGCACACAGAGAGGTGCAGTGTGTAGTAATCAATGCAGTATCATAATTTTCTAATTTCCCAGGCCATTCCAAATATAAGTGTCCTTCTATTTTATACTTTAATAGATTTATCTTAAAATAAAACAGGATGCATTTCTGCACATGATTCAGAAAGACTATATTTTGAAAACCTAGATTTTTTTTTTCTTTTATAGGATCATTTTTTTTCTCCACTATGTATTTTTTTAAAACTTAGAATTTCCCGTTCCTAGACAAGAGAAGTTTGTTCTAGTGTTACCTTCCTTGCCAAAGCCAGGATACTTCTGCCTTCTCGGGCACAGAGAGGAAGAGGAAGTGCATACAATTGAGATTGTGCTGTTTTAGACACCTCACCACACCCGGGAATGCCAGTATTTGCTACTGAAGAACTTCCTTGAGTTAAAACACAGCTTCATAAATAAATTCAAACATTCTAAAGCCCTTCCCTTCCCTTTAGCACAGACACATGACACCCAAGAAAAGTAATTTGAGCTTACATGCAAGTTGTTTAAATACATTTAAAGATACACACGAGAGCATATGATAAATGGTCAACATATTCATTTATTTTTTACTTGTCTGAAGCCTAATCCATGTTGGTAAAATAGAAAACATCTTCATATTATACTAGCATCATTTAAAGAATAGCACAACACTTGTTGGTAAGAACAGGTGTTCAGGCACTTGTGAGTTAGCAGAAAGGTATGAAAACAGCCATCAGATTTCTCTGTAATGATGCTGTTCAATCTTAGCATCATCTAGTCCACCTATGGCAAAGTTTTCGTCCAGCAGCTCACTGATCTCTCTGTTATCTGTATTATCTTCTTTTTTTTTTTTTATTTTAGCAAATAAAGTGCAATTTTTACATTCACACTACCTTTAAATAAGAAGAAATTTTTGGAGATAAGCTATAGTGATAAGCAAATACAGGAAAAATAAAGACCCTTTCTCAAAATAATGGAAAAAAAAGAAATGTAAGTGACTTTTTCCTATTTATCTTTATCATATTTACATTTTGTGTGCTTAATATATAGCCTAGAAATTGAACAAAAGCTATTTATGGAGCCAAAAAAAATGCTATGAAGAATTTAGCATAATGAATGCTCAAGGAAGGATAGGCAAGACTTTGTATGATTGTGCCAGTGTGTACAGGTCTGTATATTATATGAACAAGCATGTGTTTGTATGTGTATCTAGAGAAATAGATTTAAACCAACCTCAACTAAGCACTTCTTGCCATATTTAGCGCTATAAAACTGGAAGCATTTACCATGCTATGTTTATAATGAAGTACGTTTAAAAGGAGAAGTTGTATATTATATTGTAAAAGTTCTGCAAATACATGGTAATTTACTAGAAATATGTTCATTACCTACTGAGTTAAACATAATGGTGAAGGATCAAATAAACAGCCATGCTGATTGTGTTGTTTCCAACTACACCCAGGGTTCACTGAACAGATTGGTGCATCCTGAAGTGGCCTCTTCCTGTATCTAGGAAGGACTCCCATTGTTAGATAAGGATAGCAACCCACCCACAAAACCGCAACCTAAAATGTGATCTGCCTACAAGATGTGCAGGGACAAAAATAGAACAGAGAATGGGACTGGACAAAGCAATGACTGCTCCTAAAATTGCGATCCATTTCATGATCAAGAACCAATCTTTGATACTATTTATTAGTGATGTTTTGTTATGCTTGCAGACAGGAGCCTAGCATAAGTGTCCTTGATGGCTTCAACCAGTAGCCAATGGAAAGAGATACAGAAACTTACAACCAAACATTAGAGGTCAGAGAGTCTTATGGAAGTGTTGGGGAAAGCATTGAGGGACCCAAAGAGGATAGTGACCACCAGAATCAAATAACATGTACACTTGGGGGCTCCTAGACACTGAAACACCAACCAAAGAGCAAGTATGGGCTGAATCCCTGCACAAACATAGCAGATGAGCCTCTTGGTTTTAATGAGGGTTCCCCAACAACTGGAGCAGGTGCCTTCCCAAACTGAATCTGAGCTTAGTGTTCATTCAAATCCTGGGCTTAAGTTTTTGATGTGTTTACTTGAGCTTGGTAAAAGTGATTCATAAGCAAAATTTGAACATCTATGAATGTTATACTTTGTCAACAATAAGGAGACACTTTTTCCTCATTGAATCATTTTTTCCTGTTATGCAAAATTATATGTATAAATCACTTCCATATTCATTTTTGAAGATTTTTCAAATAAGCAGTGAAGTAGTTGACATGAGAAACTATACAAGATATTTTTTTCAGACTCATCCTTGATATCACAGGTTTCCATTACTAATCAAAATATGCATTTTGGTTGTAGTAGATAGCATGAGTGTTCTAAGATATTTTAGAAATACAACATGGAATTGTAATTTACTTAGTTTCTTGATTCTTCCACCCCATAGTGAAAATGCAAGAAGTGTTGATGATGCTGTGTTAGTTGCTAGGAATCTTGGTTAGACTTACTAAGCGCAGATTACTTGATGGAGAATTGAATTACAGTTGTCTTCATTTTCTTAACTGTGTGCTGGAGTAGCACTTCATACTCCATAGATTTATTGTGAACATCAAGTTAGATGATTCTGTAAAAGTACTTTGGAAACTGCAAGAGATGATGGAAATACAAGAGAGTTATTAATATCCTTTGGGCTCCATTTTGGTACAGTAGCAATTACTTGTAATTAGTTAAGATGAATAGAGCAAGGGATTTGGGCTAGTTTATGAGTTTGAATGTATCTGTACTATGTAATTTAAGGTTTTATTTAATGGTAGTATCCAGGGCAGTGCTCTCTCCAAGGAATAATAAAAGCCAACAGCTTTAGATAGCAAAACCTCGTTGTTCCTTGTTGCCTTCTTAGCCATTCTGCAAAGCCATTTGTTTTGCTCTTTGCCAAACTGTTAGTTCACAGAGTCTTCACTTAGAACTAGTTGTCAAATAAAATAGTGGATGTGCATTAGCAATGAATTTATTCTTTGTCTTTGACTCCGGAGGCTATGTGCAGTTTTAAGCTCAGCCGAAGCAAACTTTCACGGTTTCATCTGAAGTCTTGATCAAAGTCTTTGCACTTAAAGTATTCCTAAAAATTAATGATTACATGTCTAATTTTGTGCTTAGTAGGTCAACTTGTTTATCCAGGTTACTTTTCTGGCTTTTGTAACCAAGAAGAGGCTTTTGTTGTCCTTTTAGTGCTTAAAGTTCTCCTCTTCTCTACTTTCTTTTAACTAACATTATGCAATATTCATGAAGATTCTATTTTTGAAACTAAGAAAACATATTAAAGCTTAAGATGGTCTACCTGTAGGCAGCAGCTTTTCTTCTTTGCTCTTTTTTCAGACCAATATTATTTCAAGAATAATATAATTTCTCCTCTAAATTTACATTCTAGGCAAAATAAGGCCTCATTTATCTTGGGCTACAGTTCTGGAAACTTACAACCAAGGGGGAGCAGCATCTGGTGATGGCCTCATTCTCAGAGTCCCAAAACAGCACAGGGCAGAATTAGCTGTTAGGACAAAAGACCTGCACACGGAGTTTGTCTTCTGGTATCTATTATTCTTACAAAGCTATTTCAATTCAGTGATGGGGACTGTATCCTAAAAACACTATTTAATTCTAAGCACTTCCTAAGGACTCTGCTTTTTAACAGCAAAAATCTATCAAATTTCCAATCTCTTCATTCCGTACAATGGAGATTAAATTTCAATATGTGAAATCTTTACATATTTACAAATGTGAAATAAATACAAACCATCTTCCAATCACAGCATTTTGCCTCCTTACCCTCATGATTCATAATGTTTTCCACCCTGGGTACTAGCAGTCTTACCTTAATCTAGCATTAATCTAAATTATGAAGCACAAAATCACATTTGAAACTCAATATGAAAACAAAAGATGTTATGTGTAAAATCAAAACAAATTTCTGCTCTCAGAATATAAGGGTAGGGCAGGTACATGATATATTGTGCAGTTTCTCATGTGAGAAATAGCAAGAGAGAAGCAATGTTGAAAGAAGATGCTGGCAGAAGGAAGACATGGGAAGAGAGGGAAGGGAGGAAAAGTGGTAGAAATGGTGCAATGTGTGTACTCGTATAAAATTCTTAAACAATAGATTAGAGAGAATATTTAAAATTTTTATGTGAGTGGATCCGTCCCGCAGTTCCACTCGGGTCTGTGGGTCTCTTCAGACCGGAGGTCAGACAGGACCTGCAAAATGAACCGGGTCAGGAGAACAAAGAGGCAGATGCCAAATAGAGTTCTATCAAGGCGTCTCTTTACTTGGGGGTGTTTTGAGCTTATATAGGCAGGTAAGAACTGAAACCTCCAGAAATAAAATATTTGCATACCATAAACATTGAGAAATCAGGAAAGAGTCAGGAGGGAGTCGCAAGGGAGTCACGAGGGAAGGTCACCAATGGCTCAGATGTCTGCAGATGTCCTCAGGCAGTTGGCTTTGTCGCAGGGGTAGTTGCATCTCAGCATGAACTTCTCCTGCAACTTCTTTCAGAGATAAGCTGAAGGTCTTTCAGCTTAATTCCCCAGGTGGCCGCCTCGGGCAAAAACCCGCCAAAGTCGGAGGCTGACTTGGGGGTGGGGAGGCAACATTTATGCATATGCATTATCTGCATACTTCCAAAATAGTTACAATTTTATTTACAAGGACCAAAAGATTCCTCTTGGATAGTAACCACACCAGTGGTCTGTGAAATGTTTACTTCTAAATCTTGTATGTTCTGTTTACTCTGACTTATCATGTCCTAAGAATTTCTAATTTTAAGTTAATGTTTTTATAGCTTCGATAATTTGTAGGTAATTACTAATTTAATTCAAATTGGTTATATTTTAAATACATTTTACATGTGTTTATTCATCTAGATTGTGTGCATGCATTTGCATTCATGGAAAGATGTGTATGCAGATGAAAAATATAAAAATAAGTTTTTTATGACCCCTAGCAGACTGAGCAGAACTAAGAATGCAGGTCAGCCAGTTCAGAGCTCTGGTTCCAGGAAATTGCCTTAATTCAGAGCCTCAGAGCTCTGGTTCCTGAGACCAGCCCCTCCTAGCAGAACTACAATGAGGGCCAATGAGGGCGGAACTAGGAATGAAGGTCAACTGGTTCAGGAGGTAGAAGAAGATTACATTCCTCTAGACAATAAATGGGCAGGATGACTTCCTTGTGACCTTGACTCAAGAGAGTGGGTCTCCATAGAATCTTCCACTGCTTTTATGTTATGTATCCTTGGTAACCCCCTCAGCCCCCCCCTCCTTTGTGGTTTTTCCTTTTAAATACCCCTTACTCTTGGTGCTCTGGATCGAACTCCACTGGCCTGTTAGACTATGAGTTCGACCCCAGATCTGGCTTCCCCTGAATAAACCTCGTGTGATTGCAGCAAGATCGGTCTCTCGTGAGTTATTGGGTGGTCGTGTCATCCCGAGACTTGAGTGAGGGTCTCCCCTACTCTGGGGGTCTTTCATTTGGGGGCTTATCTCCGGGATTTACGACCACCCTTGACTCTCTGAAGACCCCTTGGAGGTGAGTTCTTACTTGTGGTCTGTCTGCCTGTCTGTATGTTTTCCGTTTGTCTGAAAACTGCTTGCTTGTTTTGCAGTCTGTGAACCTGTGACTGGTCGAGACCCAGGAGGGAATAGGGAAGCTTAATTCTAGAGTTACTGAAAAATATAAAAATAAGTTTTTTATGACCCCTAGCAGACTGAGCAGAACTAAGAATGCAGGTCAGCCAGTTCAGAGCTCTGGTTCCAGGAACTTGGCTTAACTCAGAGCCTCAGGGCTCTGGTTCCTGAGACCAGCCCCTCCTGGCCCAACTACAATGAGGGCCAATGAGGGCAGAACTAGGAATGAAGGTCAACTGGTTCAGGAGGCTCTCCACCCTGCCAATAGGTAGAAGAAGATTACATTCCTCTAGACAATAAATGGGCAGGATGACTTCCTTGTGACCTTGACTCAAGAGAGTGGGTCTCCATAGAATCTTCCACTGCTTTTATGTTATGTATCCTTGGTAACCCTCTCACCACCCCCCTTTGTGGTTTTTCCCTTTAAATACCCCTTACTCTTGGTGCTCTGGATCGAACTCTACTGGCCTGTTAGACTATGAGTTCGACCCCAGATCTGGAGTCCCCTGAATAAACCTCGTGTGATTGCAGCAAGATCGGTCTCTCGTGAGTTATTGGGTGGTCGTGTCGTCCTGAGACTTGAGTGAGGGTCTCCCCTACTCTGGGGGTCTTTCACAGAGGTCAGAGGACAAATTGCAGATTTTGGTTTTTTCCCTCTACCATGTGGATTCTGGGGATCAAACTCAGGCCATTAAACCTGTTCAGAAAGTGTATATACTCACTGAGCCATCTCAGGAGCTCACTGAGAGCATATTATTGAAATTATCTCAATAAACTGGATTCTACCTGAATTATGTTTACATTTTTCTGTTAAATAAATTAAATGACCTTTTTCTGAGTTAAACAGAATCAATTAAATTATTTTTTTTTTTTTGAGGAGGGTCACAATATGTTCTTCTTTCAGGATATATAGGCAGTTAATGCTTGCTGTAGGAAAGAGACATTTTTATATTTTATGGTCACTAGTAAAGTGTTTATGATTCTGTAAATATCTTCAGTTACTCTCTCCCATACTTCTATAAGCAACCCTTAGTAAAACTTTTTGGGTTATAAAAAAGGTTTTGAAGTAGAACGAACTAGGTGAAAAGAAGAAAGACAAGAGAGAATAATGGAACATGAGAAAATAGTAGAGACAATATTCTCAAAATATAGTATATGTGTTTATGAAAAATATTACAATGAAGCACATTATTAAGTACAATTAAAAAGCTATAAAAGATCAACAAATCAGACATTCAATCTTATGGCTCCATGTTTGGCCTGGTATACTGAGGTGAGAGAAAACTCTAACATAATGTGTAGCACCTGCTCCATAATTTTACTACCTGGTCACTCACAAGGATGTATGCTTATGTTGATGGTATTTCCACATATCCACGGAACATTTTTGATCATATTCTCATCAAGAACTTTGCTTGGGCTTTGATCTTGAGGAAAAAAATTCATTTCTTAATTGCTAATGTTCTTATTTCACACATGAATGGGACCATTCATGATTCTGTTACTTTTGAATTCTGTGTACCTACAAAATCAATAAGGACTGGTGCCAGCATAAGTTATAACTTGATTTTGCTTGAATAATAGCTACAGTTTTCTCAACAGCCAAAGTCTAGGTATTCATTCTATTGTGAGTACATGAAAGACTGCAGTGATATCTTGAACCAGAAACAGAGGGAATGAGATGAAACCAAACTCAATCTTTTGTAACAGCCTTCTTGTGAGAACTATCAAGTAGTCCCATGGGAGAACTTTCCAAGGCCATCCACAAAATGCCCTAACCTCATTTTACTAGGTACTATTTCCCAAGTAAAATAAGCCCATAAACTAGGCTTTTAGTCAGTGGATCCCTCAAGAATGCTCAAAATGTATTGAAACCACAGTACACAGGAAGATACAAGGATGGATCCTATGTGTGTCTGACCTCTTCTTATAAAGCTATTCAACTGAAATCATGGTGGTTACAGTGATTTTATGTGATCTTAATTATCCTCTGTTTTGATTATTCTTCTATTGTTATGATAAAACAACATGACCAAGGCAACTTATAAGTGAAAACTTTTTAATTTGAGGCTCATAGTTTCAGAGGGCTATTGTCCATGACCACCATGATAGGGACATGGTAGTAAGCAGGCAGGGCACTACTAGAGTTTATGTCTTCTCCTAAAAGCGTGAGGCAAAGACAGCTAACTGAGAATAGTATGGCACCACGGACCAGTGTCAGCTTGGGAGAGGATCCTGAGGCAGATTGGGATGAACAACTCAGAGTCTGTGATGGATGCAAGCTAACAGCTTTGTGTTCTGCTTGAGATAGTTCTCTGCTGCAGACCAAGCACCCCTCTTTTATTTTGCATAAGCTACTTCCTTAGGAATTGCATATCAATTCAATCATTTACCCCCAGGCACCCGGTCTGATGTCTTATAAATCAGCATTTTATGACCTTAGCAACTTGATGCTACAGACAGAGCCACTTGGCCAAAGTTACCTAGTTGTCTTACTTGCTGGAGCTGGAACATGGATGGCTTCACTGTTTTATTACGTTATCACCAGCTTTCTGTTTTCCAATTCCTTCACTGTCTAATCTTGGCTGTCAGGGAACTTTCTCTGTAGCTAGACCTTGAACTGAGAGATCTATATTGCTCTGCCTTCTGAATGCTGGGATTAAAGGCATATACCACAATGCCTGGACCTAGGCTTTTCTTCATCTAGAAGTTGTTTTGTCTCAGGCTGGTCTTGAATTCACAAATCTGTTTTCATTTGTTTTCTGGAATTAAAGGTGTACATCTTCATGCCTGGGCCTAAGCTTTTTATGACCACTATTCCTCAAGATATGGATCAAAAGCCCGTTTCTGCCAGCCTCAAGATCTTGATCATGAGTATACCTTCCATTTCTGGATTGTCATTCATTCCAGATTAAAAGTCCATACTCTTACTTGTTTAACTATAAAAACACAAACAATAAGGCTAGCTAGGTAGAGTCATGCCCTGAGGTTACCACTCCCTAAATCTCTATTATCTCCTTCCTTACTATCTTTCTGATAAAGCTGGGTCATTTGTGCAGCTGCCTCTATTCTTTCATGTCTGTGAATCCTGTACATATAATTCATATTTCATTCTTATATTTTGCATAGTAAAGAAATCCTGTAAAGAACAGTTCTTACATTGATGTATATATTCTTGTATTCATGTTTTCAGAGCTCTTTCCCACAGCCTTAAGAACCTCCAGACACATTCTTGATTCTTGGAATCATGCTGTTTCTGATTATCATGTAAGTATCAACATTGGCAGGCAGGACATTCCACAAAGGAGGAACATAAAGAAAAATATATACTTTATTATACAAACAAGCTTATGTCTACAGCAACTTTCAGCATTAGAGAAGACCCATGCTATACTGGCTCTGTTGTAGGTTTGGGAACCTTGTCACACTGTCCCATCCAAGGCCATGCCTGACTTGACAGGTACGGGATTTTAATCTTCAGAGCCCCCCACAGTGGCACATTTCCTCTAATAAGACTACACTTCCTAATACTTCCCAAATAGTTTCATCAACTAGAAAACAAGTATTCAAATATATGAGTCTATGGTGGTCACTTTCATATGAAGCAATATGAAAGGGACATCCTTCAATGTCCCTTTCTATTAATATCATATACAGATCAATTCCATATACTCTGAATGAATCACAGTAAAGAACAACTTACAATACTTTAGACTTATAATTGGAGCCATATTTCAACCATCACACTTTGTAATTGAACCTTAATCTCAGGAAACCATTTATTAAGCACTAACAATAGGCTCTAAGCCTTAATACATGATCCTAAAATCCTGTTAAAGATGAAAAATACATTATATCAAAAGAAAAGATGATAATTGATGTCAGAAACTCCTTCTTAAATTTCAGGCAATCATATTATGAATGGATTAAAGGAACTAATCAATAATGTGAAACCATATACAATTGGTTAAGCTCACAGTCATTTGGATAGATGCCACCCAGAACTGCAACAATGAGTAATAGTGTTATAGTGTTATAGTTCTTTTAAAAGATTATATTTTAATCTGTAATTGTTTTTGTTGCTCTTTGATTATATAAACCACTTTAATAAAATTGCCATTGAAGGTGGCACTGGCAGCTGACATCAGCTATTCCTGTCATAATTTTTAAAGCCATTGCTACAACCAAAGCAAAATGGATATCTTTAAAGAGGAGAAGTCGAATGAAAGCATATGACAGTAAATGTGGTTTGACATAGCATAGGTCAATTGATTTCCAGAACTAGAAATGAATAGACATATCTGCATTATTCACATTCTTAGGATCAAAGTGGGCAATATAACAGACTCAGAGTCAGTGTGTGTTCTTTGTCCATGTTTCTCACTCTCAGATATTAAGCTGAATTTAATAGGAAATAGTTGCCTAACGAAGTGGGAAGAAGCACAAATAATTGCTTTACTTTTGTTGGGCCAAAATTTCCCAGCAACTTGATAACATGCATGCAAAATGCTTGTAATTTAAAATGATTTGTTTCCAGTGAAAGAATGAAGTGGGTATCAACCCCTATAAAACCATCACACAGGGAAAGATGAGAAAGAATGCTCAGATAAAAACAAAAAAGGAAAGTAATATTTAAAAACACTAAAATCTGAGAGTGTTCTAGGAGAAAGAAAACACAAGAGATAGCCATCACATAGCTATAAATTGGATGTCGTGATTGAACAATTTGAGAGAGATTTAAAAATTTTAAGGTTTTAAAATGCACAGGTGACAAGAAAGCAATTAATGGTTACAATATTAAAATGGCTGTGAATTAAAATTTGCACCAAAAAATAGTCAGAGAAATTTTAGGAAAAAAAAATAGAGTTACTGGAATGAAAAACAGCAAGAGAGAGAGAAAGAGAGGGAGTGTAGAGAGGAATGGGTACCAGAATGAGCAACGATTATCGTTTGGAAACTGAAAGAAAACTAATTATTTGGAAATCATGATGATTGGCCTACAACATGCATGTGAAACATTGTGGAAAGGCAAATGATTAACCAAGAACTAAGCTAGATGAAAATTTAAAAGACTCAGAAGCAAGAGAGACCAGAGCAAGATACCAGTAGTCACTTCGAAGTGGAAAATTAAGCAGCACTTATGCGCACCTCTAAATGATTGTTTAAAAACAAGAACACTAGGAAAACATAGTATATGCATGAGTAACAGATTTTGCTGCTTGGAGAAGTTCAGGGGGATTTATTTTAGCTCAAAGAAAATCATATTCCAGAGGCAGGTGTAGAGTAGAGAGAAATTAGGGGAAAATAAAATGTGATTATACATTTGATTAAATCACATCATTTTTGCTAAATTTCTGTCGCTTTCCTTTTGAAAAAATCAAAGCTACAATTCTTGGTAATATATGAAAATAATATAGATATGATCTGATGTAAGAAGAAGATATACAAAGTAGCTTTAAATTGATTGAAAATCCTAAAGATAGTATATATTACTATCTAGCAAGTTTGCTGTGTGGAGTGGGGTCTTAACTGGATGATAAATGACAATAACCCATATCAAGTTCCTTGGCCTTCCCTTTTCTGTTATCTACAAAAACAAATGGTAAAAAAACCCCTGAAAATTGATAATAATAAAGAAAATATAAACACAGAAAAAGTAGGAATTATTACATGTCTTTGTACAGAAAACATTCATAAAACTAACTACTTAAGTAATAGGAATGCGATGATGGTAATAATAATATCATACAAAAGTTGTAGGCTTTAAAAAAATACAATTTTTACAGCAAAAGAAAAGAAAAGAAGCCGTGAAAAGTCAAGGGAAAATAGAAACAAAAATTGCCAGATGTAAGTGAAGTTTGGTGTTAGGGTTCGAGGATGAAGTGGCTGCTTGGAGCCTGCGTGAAGCCTTAGTCTCTCTTGGGGAATGCATCACTAAGGTGAGTGGACCATGAGTGTGCAGAGTTCCTCAGTGGCTCAGCATGGCTGGGTTCATCATTTGATAGCATTGTTTTAAGTGGTAGAAGAGAGTTCAGTTGGAGGATGTAAGTACTGGATGCATGTGATAGAGATTCTCCGCCTCTGGGTCTGTCATGTTCCCTGCCACGGTGTGCAGCCCTACCTTGGGCTCACAGACATGGAGACAGGCAAATATGCACTACAAACACTGACTGAGGGTCCACACATCCCTTTCCTTCTTTAAATAGTTTCCATTGGGCATCATTTGCAATGATGCAGCCAGCAAAGCTTAGTAACTCACATATTAGCAGCCCAGTTAGCTATGGAAATACAGAACTTGTCAAAATGTGTGCTATTTCTCATTATTTGTACTTATTAGCATAGACTTGCTAATCCAGGCTTGCATTGAACTTCTGTTTCTGATTGCAGGGATTATAGGTGTACACCAGCATGCCTGGCTGAAAATGGAATTTACAATATTTATTTTAAATCCTGTTCTTAAGAGGCAGAAACACTGAGAAAGAGTAACCAAATTTGAATAAAAGGACACAAGACAAAAACAAAATGTAATTTATTAACCATGTTAACCAAGAGTTGGCTACACTGTCATAGTTAAAAACGCAATGATCATGGTCAAGCATGGTGTGGCTACATGTATGTAATGTCAACTCTAGTGAGGCTGAGACTCAGCATGGTTGGACTATAAAATAGCATATGAATAGCAAAAGTGATAAAAGGAATATCCTTAAAAAGTAAACTGCAATTATTAAGTCAGATTTAAGGCAAATCTCCAAAGCATGTTGACCACCATAATAACAGAAGGATTCACCAGTATCTTAGAGTTGTGGTGCTCTATTGTAACTAAAGTATTAAAAATGCGAATTGACTAGATGTCATCAGTCAAGTGTGAGACTTTGAAGTATTTTCTGTGATTCCTATTGCCAAAATATTATCAACATTATAGATAGTAAAAGCAACGCAGTTTACAGCAGCACCATCAGGAAGGCAGTGTTTGAGTCAGTAAGCTGGGGCTTGCATGATATCATTTTGTGGCTTTACAAAAAAAAATAAATAAATAAAATAGGGAGAGACCTGACTTGATATTTGAACTGTATCTCCTATTCCCTGACATACTGTGAAATATCAGGAAGACCTTTACTGGGTGCTAATACCACTTTTTATAAATTACCTTGTCTCCATTTTTGGATAGCAACAGAAGAACACACTAAGACATACTCAGATTCCTTTTCAAGGCCAGTGTAAGCATAAGAGAAAAATCAGATTAAGACATTGTAAGAAAAGAAAATTTCTAAGATGAATATGAGTAAAATACCTTGTATACCTTGTATTGCAAACCCCAATTCCAAATTAGTAACAAAACTTGAACACATTTTAAAATGTATTGGCAAACTGAGGCCATTTCAGAATAATATAGCAGTATAATTTTTGGTGAAGGAATAACTGTTGAGATGATTTGACACATATAAGTTGATAAAAGTTTAATACTGCTTTAAGATTGTCAATCTTAACATATTTTAGTAGATTTTTATTTAAAGTAGACAAGTATTATTGCTTTGTTTCAAGCATCAAGTTTTTAATCATTAAGAGTTTATTTTAATTTCAGACAATACAATTTGGCTCATAAAAATTACAGACCTCTCATAAAATGAGTGAGACAAAACACTATGCTAATTGGGTATAACACTTTGGTGCATATAATATTATTGCTGTATGACAGCTTATCAATTAGAATATAAAATATTTTACTACTACTAAAATTATATGGTATATGGTATATAATACTAGACATAATTAAAGATATATTTTATACAGAAAGTAAACACTAAAGACGAACATTGAAGCAAGTGGATGGTGATCTGGATCATTTTGACAAATAGCAAAAAAAAAAACCACATAATTCTCTTTATCATATTAACTCATGTACTTACTGTAATTGTAAAAGTCTTTAATCCTGGTCAGATCTGAAAAATGGGAGATGGAGAATGATATGACTTTGACTACCTAATACTTCTTTATTTCACGGTACTTTATGTCAAGAGACAACAAACATAATCTCAACAGAGAGCTGCATTCCCATAGGAGCACCAAGGCAACAAGTAGATTAATCATGAAAAGATGGACCTCAAGCTGAGTATGCTGGCTCCATGTAAGAAAAGAGCAGAATTGCACTCTTTATTGCAAACCATATGCACCAAAATAGTCCTGCCGGATCCTAGTCCTAAACATGAAAACAAAGTCACACACCCTTTAGAAACACAGCTCACATGCTGTGGTCTCTGTGGCCTGACTTCTACCAGATGCCAACTTCATGCTGTCTTGCTTCCAAGCTTCCAAAACCATAAGCTTATTTTCCAACTTGACATATCAGCATGAATACGGGCAATCTCACGAGGTCCTGTGCCTAGAGGAATAACTTCAGACCATTAATGACTGCAGAGAGAGGAAGAATAAGTCTTCTCTAGGGAAAACCTCTTGATAGTTTATCCAATCACAAAAGCACTCAGACCTAAACACATAGATTCATGAGAAACAGCGAAAAGACTGCAGGCTGTATGTATAAGTAAAGTGTGTATGTGTAAAACATTAAGACAAAGAATAAGAGACCATGAATATGATATGGGAGGGAGGCATGGGAGGAGTTGGACAGACAAAAAGGAGAAAAAGTCTCAAAAAATATTTGTAGAAATTTTATGTAAGACAATGAAGACAACATTTGCAAATTTATCATCCAAATCTTAGAGATAAAAGATGATTTTACACTATGTAACCAAGAGTAGGTAGTTAAAATGTTAAAAAATAAAGAAAAAGAACAGATCTAGTTAAAAAAAAAGCAAATGCTGCATATGCAAAACAGTTCAAAGAAGAACATTATAATGTTATCTTGAATATAAGAGAATGTTTAAATATATGCTATAGAAAATTATTATTTTCCCAACATTTTACTCTGTACTCTAGACTCATCTTAAACTCCAGGTCATCTTTTTTGTTTTGTTTTGTTTTGTTTTTTTGTTTTTTTTCAAGACAGGGTTTCTCTGTATAGCCCTGGCTGTCCTGGAACTCACTCTGTAGACCAGACTGGCCTCGAACTCAGAAATCCGCCTGCCTCTGCCTCCCAAGTGCTGGGATTAAAGGCATGTGCCACCACTGCCCGGCTCAGGTCATCTTTTTGATGCAACATTCCAAGTGCTTGAATTACAGATATGGGCCCCCACAACTGTGCCTCCATATCTACCCTTCACCCTTGTAACCTCCTTCCCAAAAGAAAAACAAGAATATGTGAAATAAGACATCTGAACATGGAAGCTGAAGTGTGTCATTGTTTGTCATACAGTATTGTATGTGATAATATTTTGCCCAAACACTTTTACTTGCAAATGTTAATTGCAATGAGTCATTGGTTTGGTTCCAGGCTTCTAGCTTCTGGGATACTATTAATACTGGATCCTCACTCAGACTCATCTTGGATATTCTGTTGTTGCCCTGTACAACATCCTGCAGCTTTGGATATATATGACCAGCCCCTTCACATACTCAAGCAATTCATAGATGAGGTAGATATTGTGGTGGGCCTACTCAAAACCCTGGATCTAGGCCCGGGTAGTGGCTGTGTTGGTTGCCCACAAACTTCCCACTTTGCCCAGGTTAGGTAGGAGAAATTCTCCTGCTTAAAGTAACCTGTAAGGAGCTGGATGGGCTCTCTCACACCCATGCCACCAGGGCCAGCTCTCCAGTACTACTTAGCAAGAGGCTCACCCAAGGGTCTACCATTAATAATTTAATAAAACATTGATCTTTCCAAATATGACTGAGGACCAATGTAAATAATTGACTGCCAGCACATTTCAGAACCAGTAGAATTTCTAACTGTATTCTTAATAGTTACCCTTATGCACAGAGAGGTGCAGCCCGCACACTCACCAGAGAAGCATGCTCTAGGAGCAGATAAATAAGATCTCAAAAAGCTAAAACAGCTCAGAATCTGCAGGGCAGCTGGCACAGGATCCTTTCTACCTCCCTCTTCACCTAGGAGGAGGTTCTGCAGATCCACAGCCCTCTCTGCCCCTTCCTCGCAAGCAGAGAGCTTGCCTCCGGGGAATGCTCTAAGTCAGAGACTCAGGTGAGATCTCCATTTTCTCTCCTGTGACTTTCTAAGGTGGGACCAGCCACAAGACACAGGCCTTAGAAGCTGCAGGACAGCAGGCTCAGGGTCCTTTCTACCTCCTTCTTAACCTAAGAGGAGGTACTGCAGACCCACAGCCCTCTCTGTCCCTTCCCTACAAGTGAAGAGCCTGTCACCAGGGTTCCTTCTGACCCCAGGACTTAGGAGGGACAACTGACCCACAGCCCACTGCACACAGGTCTTACCTGAGGAGAGCTGATCTCCCAGAAAAGCTGACACAGGCTTACAGACCCACAGAAGGAACAAGCTCTAGCCAGAGACAGCAAGAACATCTAACACCAGAGATCAAAAGATGGTGAAAGGCAAATGCAAGAATCCAACGGAAACCAAGACTACTTGGCTTCATCAGAACCTAGTACTCCCACCGTAGCAAGTCCTGGATATCCCAAAACACCAGAAAAGCAAGATTTGGATCAAAAGTCATATCTCATGATGGTGATAGAGGAATTTAAGACGAGCATGTATTAAAGAAATACAGAACACAGAGGAATTTAAGACGAGCATGTATTAAAGAAATACAGAACACAGGTACACAGGTTCAAGCCCTTAAAGAGGAAACACAAAAATCCTTTAAAGAATTACAGGAGAACACAAGTAAACAAGTAGAAGCCCTTAAAAAGCAAACACAAAAATGCCTTAAACAATTACAGGAAAGCACTACCAAACAGGTGAAGGAACTGAACAAAACCATCCAGGACATAAAATGGAAATAGAAACCATTAAGAAATCACAAAGAGAGACAACCCTGGAGATAGAAATCCTAGGAAATAAGTCAGGAACCATAGATGCAAGCATCACCAACAGAATACAAGAGATAGAAGAGAGAATCTCAGGGGCAGAAGATACCATAGAAAACATTGACACAACAGTCAAAGAAAACTCAAAATGTAAAAAGTTCCTAACCCAAAACATCCAGGAAATACAGGACACAATGAGAAGACCAAACCTAAGGATAATAGGTATAGAAGAGAGTGAAGACCTCCAACTTAAAGGGCTAGTAAATATCTTCAACAAAATTATAGAAGAAAACTTCCCTAACCTAAAGAAAGTGATGCCCATGAACATACAAGAAGCCTATAGAACTCCAAATAGACTGGACCAGAAAAGAAAGTCCTCCCGCCACATAATAGTCAAAACACCAAATGCACAAAACAAAGAAAGAATTCTAAAAGCAGTAAGGGAAAAAGGTCAAGTAACATATAAAGGCAGGCCTATAAGAATTACACCAGACTTCTCGCCAGAGACTATGAAAGCCAAAATATCCTGGGTTAATGTCATACACATCTTAAGAAAACACAAATGCTAGCTCAGGCTACTATATCCAGCAAAACTCTCAATTACCATAGATGGAGAAACCAAGATATTCTATGACAAAACCAAATTTACACAATATATTTCCATAATCCAGCCCTACAAAGGGTAATAAATGAAAAACTGCAATACAAGGAGGGAAACTACATCCTAGAAAAAACAAAAAAGTAATTTTCCAACAAAATTAAAAGAAAATAGCCACATGAATAGATTTCCAACTCTAACACCAAAAATAACAGGAAGCAACAATTACTTTTCCTTAATATCTATTAATATCAATGGACTCAATTCACCAATAAAAAGACATAGACTATCAGACTGGGTACGTAAACAGGACCCAACATTTTGTTGCATAGAGGAAACCCACCTCAGTGACAAACACAGACACTACCACAGAATAAAAGGATGGAAAACAATTCTCTAAGCCAATGGTCCCAATAAAAAAGCTGGAGTAGCCATTCTAATACCGAATAAAATCAACTTTCACCCTAAAAAGATCAAAAAAGATAAGGAGGGATTCTTCATATTCATCAAAGGTATGATCTATCAAGATGAACTTTCAATTATGAATCTCTATGCTCCAAATGCAAGGGCATTGACATTCATACAAGAAACTTTACTAAAGCTCAAAGCACACATTGCACCTCACACAATAATAGTGGGAGATTTCAATACCCCACTCTCTGCAATGGACAGATCATGGAAACAGAAACTAAATAAACACACAGTGAGACTAACAGAAGTTATGAAATGGATGGATTTAACAGAAATCTATAGATCATTTTATCCTAAAACAAAAGGATATACCTTCTTCTCAACACCTCATGGTACCTTCTCCAAAACTGACCATAAAATTGGTCGCAGACCAGTCCTCAACAGATACAAGAAGATTGAAATAATTCCTTGCATCCTATCAGATCACCATGGACTAAGGCTGCTCCTCAATAACAACATAAATATCAGAATGCCCACACATACGTGGAAGCTCAACAACACTCTACTCAATGACAACCTGCTCAAGGAAGAAATAAAGAATGAAATTAAAGACTTTCAAGAGTTTAATGAAAATGAAGCCACAATATACCCAAACTTATGGGTCACAATGAAAGCAGTCCTAAGAGGAAAACTAATAGCTTTAAATGCCTACAAAAAGAAACTGGAGAGAGCATATACCAGCAATTTGACTGCATATCTGAAAGCTCTAGAACAAAAAGAAGCAAATTCACCCAAGAGGAGTCAAAGGCTGGAAACAATCAAACTCAGGGCTGAAATCAACCATGTAAAAAAAAAAAAAAAAAAAAAAAAATAAAAAAAAAAAAAAAAAAAAAAAAAAGAAATATAGAAAGAATCAACCAACCCAGGAGCTGCTTCTTTGAGAAAATCAACAAAATAGATAAACCCTTAGCCAGACTAACTAGAGGGCACAGAGACATTATCCTAATTAACAAGATCAGAAATGAAAAGGGAGACATAACAACAGACACTGAGTAAATCCAAAAAATCATGAGAACATACTACAAAAGCAAACTGGAAAACCTGAATGAAATGGACAATTTTCTAGACAGATACCAGGTAGCAAAGTTAAATCAAGATCAGATCAATGATCTAAACAGTCCCATATGTACTAATGAAATAGAAACAGTCATTAATAGTTTCCCAACCAAAAAAAGCCCTGGACCAGATGAGTTTAGTACAGAGTTTTATCAAACCTTCAAAGAAGACCTAATACCAAAACTCCTCAAACTATTCCACAAAATGGAAACAGAGAGTACTCTACCCAATTTGTTCTTTGAAGCCACAATTACTCTTATACCTAAACCACATAAAGACCTAACAAATAAAGAAAACAAACTTCAGACCAATTTCCCTTATGAATATTGATGCAAAAATACTCAATAAAACTCTTGCAAACCGAATCCAAGAACCCATCAAAACGATCATCCACCATGATCAAGTAGGCTTCATCCAAGGTATGCAGGGATGGTTCAATATATGGAAATCCATCAACGTAATTCACTATATAAACAAACTCAAAGGAAAAAAAACCCATATGATCATCTCATTAGATGCTGAGAAAGAATTTGACAAAATCCATCATCCCTTCATGATTAAAGTCTTGGAAAGATCAGCATTACATCTTCCTGTATGCCACCATATTTCCTGTCATGACAATAATGGGCTAAACCTCTGAAATTGTAAGCCAGTCTCCAACTAAATGTTTTTCTTTATAAGAGTTGTGGTTATGGTGTCTCTTCACAGCAATAAAACCCTAACAAAGGCAGTTGTCTAATCCCAAGTGTTCAGCACTGAACATCTGTATAATCAAATAACAGTAAAAGGAGGTAGCATTTTGTATTTACATATACACTTGAATAAGTAACAATAATAATTAAAGAAGAATAGGTCCATAAGTTTTCAAGGTGTTAGGGGACATAGGAGGAGTTGGAGGTGGAAGTGGGAAGGGAGGATATGATATAAATACAGTATTTGTGTTTGCAACTCTCCAAAAATTATCAACATTTAAATAAAAATAGTCATACACACACACACACATACACACACACACACACACACACACACACACACACATATATATATGAATGTGTGTTAGGATATTTGAGCTAAGTGCAATTTTCACTCAGTTTTGAAAAAATATCTTTTTTTAAAAAAGTATTTTATTTACTTACATTCCAGTCATTGCCCTTTCCTCTCAGTCCCCCCTCCCATTGTTTCTTGTCCCATTCCTCTTTCCCCTTACATCCAAGAGAATGCTCCCCACCCCACCAGGCCTCCCTCTTCCCTGGTGCCTCAAGTCTTTCCAGAATTAAGCTCATTTTACCCTACTGAGGCCAGACCAGGCTGACCTCTGCTATCTATGTGCCAGGGGCCTTGGACTGGCCAGTGTGTGCTCCTGGGTTGGTGGCTCAGTCTCTGGGAGCTCCCTGGGGTCTGAGTTAGTTGAGACTGCTGGTCTTCCTACGACATTGTTCTTCCCTTCAGCTTCTTCATTCCTTCCCCTAATTCAATCAAATAACCCAATTAAAAAATGGGTTACAGAGCTAAACAGAGAAAAATATTCCTAATGCAAATACAAAAGGATATAAGGTCTTCAGGACTAAGCAAATTTTGTTCCACGTTTATAAAGAGCATTAATAAGTATCCACACTGCATGCTTTTAGCAATTTTCTAAAGATTGTAGTTAGTTCATGTAGTTTGATTAGCACAAATGGAAATGTGGAAGATGTATGTATGTTATGTAATCATTTCCTGTAAAATATTTGCTCTATTTTGTAAACAACATTTCCTTAACATTAAAAACAACAGCAAATATTAGAAGGAATATTTTATGGTACTTAGATTTGATATAAATATTTCATTCTAGCATGACACATTCAGATATAGAGGTAAGAAGTGCCCAAGGCAATGGTACTATTTTAAAAGTGGTACTATTTTAAAATAGTTGGCAGAAAATTAAAGATAATTTATTTAAAATCTCTGCTTGCTACATAAAGTCATTTGAGAACTTTCATATGAACCCTTCCATCCCATCCCTAAAGATAAAGCCTACAATGTCTATATCATCAATAATGAGTGATTAGATATGATATAAGATACAAATTTCTTTGCCAGGGAATTGGATCAGTGTAAAAATGGCTTTAGTAGTACTTCTAGATAATTCAGTGGCTTTTTTAAAAAACCAACTGCTGTTTTGTGTAAGGGAGCAACATCCACACATGATAGTGGTAAATATTTCCCAACTGTAATACAAACAAATGTAGCTCTGTTGTAAAGAAATGCGAACATGTGGTCCACCCACCTCTTTCTGCTATCTCTTCACCCAGACAATCCTGGCAAAGGCAGCTATGGTGCTCTCTGTCTGCATATTGCTACCAGAAGAGTTTTCTGATCTTTCTGTGTCTCTTGGGCTGGATAGTTCTGTCTGCAAGACTAGACATGCTTCTTGAAGACCAGTCCTTTCTCATTTTACTTTCCCCAATAATGATTGCCTCACCCTGATAGTGTGCCAAAAGAATGCAAATTCTCTGAGGATCTAATTCTCTTCTTCTTTTTGCCAGTTAACATAAAATCCCTCTTTTTTTTTTTGTTGTTGTTGTTTTGTTTTGTTTTTTCGAGACAGGGTTTCTCTGTGTAGCCCTAGCTTTCCTGGTACTCACTCTGTAGACCAGGCTGGCCTCAAACTCAGAAATCTGCCTGCCTCTGCCTCCCAAGTGCTGGGATTAAAGGTGTGCGCCACCACTGCCCAGCTCATAAAATCCCTCTTACAATAAATCCTGACAAGAGTTACATGAGAGCTCAATGCCCATGAAGCTGCTGACAACTCTGTGATAGTTAAGTTTAAATGTCAATTTTCCATGATTTAGACTCACCTGAGAAAGACTCTCCCTCCAGTTGAGGAATTGAATCTTGATTGCCTTAATTTATGTAGGAACATTTGGTCCAGATGTGGGCAGTAGCATTCGGTAGTAGCACAGATAAAAAAAGACACTGTAAAGAAGGAAGATTTTGCTGGCTTGACCTTCTTTCTCACTGCCTAGTTAATTTCCCTTCTAGCTGCCACTGTTGATTCCTACACTGATGGTAGAATAAACATTTTCAGGCTTCCAGAATGGACTGAGGTCACTTGGCTCTTTAGGAATCCTCCAAATTTTCCATACTAGATTGAAGACACTGAAACCCCTAGCCACTGAGGCTCTCTCCAGCAACTATGGGATTCTCAGCCTTAATGCCATTGCTGGACTACTCTGAATGCCAAGAATACTCTCTCTCTCTCTCTCTCTCTCTCTCTCTCTCTCTCTCTATATCTATATATATATATATATATATATATATATATAAGATATATATTATATATGATATACTCAGTATATATTACTAGTATATATTATGTATATATTCATAATATAGTATATATAATATATATTCATAGTATATATAATATATTATACTCATAGTATATATAGTACTCATAATATATGCTCTGTATAATTATATTATATACTCTGTACTTCTGTTCCTCTAGAGACCCCTAACCCATGTAAAACCCCAGTCTAACTCTTGCTTTTACCTTTTCTATTCAGCAAAACCCCAGCACACTGTGACCTGGGCTTTATCTGTTAGCATTATATTTAACTTACTTTAAGTGTCCATTCCCCTATTTGCCTTAAAAGAAAACAGTTTTTTGAAAGTTCTATAGTTTCTTCCCTTAATTAAAAAAGGGGTGTGTGTGTGTGTATGTGTGTGTGTGTGTGTGTGTGTGTATGTGTGTGTGTGTGCGTGTGTGTGTGCACATGTGTGTGCTCACGAGCATTTGCAGGTACATGTGCCGTACATGTGTATCTGAGCCTGCAGAGGTACAAAGAGAGTCTCAATCCATTGAAGCTGGAGTTATAGATGATTGTAAGCCACCCAGTGAGATATTAGAAACCAAATTTGGGGCCTCAAGAGGAGTAGGGTGCTGTTCTTAAGGCAGAGCGGTCTCTCCAGTCCCTTTGCACATATCTCTAACAAAAGATCAGCCCTTCCACAAAAACCCTATTTTATTTGTGATTTTCAATTGATGGTTGTTTCTCTTTTTACCTTTTTCTCCTTAATTGTCCATTTACAAACTATTCTCCCTTTCTTCTTCATAAAAATGTTCAGATACTGTACCACTGACACCACAATAATCCAGTGCTAAAGAGACTAGAACATAGGTGGGAAGGCTCCAGGCTGTACCTCTCTATGTTCAAAGCACTATGTACATGCTGTCCTCTGTAACAGCATGGCCATCCCAGTTTTCAGAGAGCAACATCAGCTAGGTTGTTTAGAGATCTTCATGAGGTCAATAATTCTATGAGCCCAGTCTCACCGTTAGAAATCTTTCCTGGCTACAAAAAACGGCCAGTTTGGACTCCATATCCTCCATGACTAATAGTCCTCACTAGGGTGACCCTCAGAGATTACAGGAAGTTTCCACTGTACTAGGCTTTTAGATCCCTCGCACCTCTAATACCAGCTGTCTTTCCCCACACTCTCCATCCCTACCCTGACCTGATCTCTCTTATTCTGGTCCTTACTCAACCCCAGTCCACCAGCCAAAGCTATACTGTTTCTCCTTCCCCCAAGATCCATGTGCCTCCCCTGTAGCCCTCCTTTACATGACCTCCCTGGGTCTGTGGATTGTAGCTTGGTTATCATTTACTTAAAATAAAACCATTGTCATCACCCTCCCTCTTTTGATACAAAAGCCTCATTCCAACATTGATCACATACCTCCTTCAGACTTTGCCAATCTCCACAGTCTCTCTGGAGTTCGAGTTCAATTACAGCTCATTCTACCACATTGAGCAATATGTGGTCTTTACCTTGCGGACACAACCTACACCTGTGGTAGATTGCTACATCTTTATCTTTGAAGTAGAGGGTCTCTTCTGCATGGTATATTCTTCATTTAGAAGAAGAATGGATGTGGAAGGTAACAGGAAACGCAAGCATTTGTTTATTTTCCCAGTTCACGACTTCAAGCTATACTTTCTCGGCGAAAACTTTACTGGGAAGCCTTGTGTACTAAATGTAGGCATTCGCTGTATGAGTAACACTTCTTTGGACCTTTCCTTGTCCTCTATCTTGATCTTCACCACCATGAATTTTCTCAGACTAAAGAAAAAATAAACACTTTAATCCTTGCCTCGAGCTGGATTTTCTGAAAGACTGGAGCCAAGAAAAATTAATATCTGTCGAATATTGTTCATGGAAACCAGTGAGATAAATATAAATCCACCCATGTGAAATTAAGAAGGTAAGACATTCTACCCAGCGGAGCCCTTTGCTTCTGATCACATGTTTAAGAAACATGATGGTGAATTGATGTTGAATGAACCACAGGATGCTACATTTTGTTTCATTTTATTTATTTTCCACTGCTTTTAAAAGTATATATATATATGATGTTGGCATCATCTCTTGGCATTATCTTTTATTATTTTTTTATTTTTCTTGATCAAAAACAGAGCAAGAGTTTCACATGAAAAGAATCAGTGAATCTGTCTGGTCACTGAGGCGCATCCTTGATTTCCAGCTCCCAAACCAGCATAAATACTGATAGAGCCATTTTGTGATTGAAAATTTTATTTCACAGAGATCACTTCATTTCCAGAACTTTCCCACAGCTGTCTTGTACAAATTCTTGTAGTGATGGATTTAGTCAATACAAAGAATACGCCAGCTCTATGTGGCTATCAAAAACTTAAAATGTGGCAAATAAATCTAAGAAATAAAATGGTTGACTTTTTAATTCAAATGTAGATGGCTGCATGTAACTGGTGGTTATCTTACTGAACTGCACAATTTTTTAAAAAGATTTATTTATTTATTTCATGTACACACTGTAGCTGTACAGATCGTTGTGAGCCTTCATCTGGTTGTTGGGAATTGACTTTAGGACCTCTGCTCGCTCTGGTCAACCTCACTCGCTCGGGCTATCCTGGTTCGCTCCAGTAGACCTCTCTCACTCAGGCCCAAAGATTTATTTATTATTATACATAAGTACACTGCAGCTGTCTTCAGACGCACCAGAAGAGGGCGTCAGATCTCATTACGGGTGGTTGTGAGCCACCATGTGGTTGCTGGGATTTGAACTCAGGACCTTCGGAAGAGCAGTCAGTGCTTTAACCCGCTGAGCCATCTCTCCAGCCCCTGAACTGCACAATTTTAAATCAGCGAGAACAATGCTTTTACATAGGAAACAACCGACAGGGGCTAGGGAGATGGCTCTGTAGATAAGAGCATTTTCTGTTTCTGTGGAGGACTCATGATCAGTTCCCAGCATTTATGTGGTTGTTAACAATCAGGTAAGTCTACAGAGAAACCCTGACTCCAGGAACTCATGTAGTCCCTATGTATAAACGCAGGTATACTCATACACATAAGATAAATAAACATAAAAATATAAAACGAACTAC
>JADRCD010223360.1:0-10310 GCA_019843815.1 Montemys delectorum
GTTTGTTCTTGTTGTTTTTGTTTGTTTGTTTGTTTGTTTTTTGGAGGGGAACCTGGGAAAGGGAAAATTTACATGTAAATAAAGAAAATATCTAATAATAATAATAATAATAATAAATAAATCTTTATTAAAAAAAAGAAAATAACTTGCTGCTGGAGTTGCATATTTTTTACTTTTTGTTTGTTTTGAGGAAAAAAATGCTTATGTCACATTTGGAATCACTGCTTTTCCAACAGGTTTGCTTTGCTTTTCATCCTAGAGGAGAGCAGAGACCCAGGAGACACTGAGTGGCTGTTTGTCCAGTTAAAGAGACCATTAATGACCGCACAATCTTCCCCTCCAAACCCAGTTCCTTGTCATGTTGTCCATACATATCACTCAATATATAGGCTGTGCCACAAAGAAGATGATAGATTTGGGACCTCGGGAAGAATTATTCTGAGTCTTGACATCGTGTTCAATCCATTTAAATATGGCCAGGATTCTAGAATGCTTCAATTACTTAGCCTTATTGGAAAGAAGTATTTGCAGCTGTCTAAATGAAAATGAATGAATAAATAAAATCAGGACTTTGCAAGAGCAAACTTGTTCCCTTTCTTTTCTCCTGGTCATGTAGACATGGAGACTTTCACCACTCTTCTTTGGTGATAGTGTTAGTTTAGATTAAGACAGTTTCTTATTTTCTTCCTAGTAGATTTTTCTAACGTTTTTTTGATATAGCTAAACATTTATAGATCTTCCACATTGCTTGAGGTTGCAGGGGCTCTTGTTTGTTTGTTTGGTTGGTTGGTTCTTTCTTTGTTATTTTTTGTTTGGTTGTTAGGTTGGTTGTTTGGTTGATTGTTCAGTTGGTTGATGGGTTTGTTGATTGTTCAGTTGGTTGATTGGTTGGTTGGTTGGTTGACTGGTCAGTCTTTGGGTTTTGTTGTTCCTATTGTTTAACTCTATTTGTTTCTGGATCTAGTAAAAGGCTTTTGCAGGAAGAGATGTGGCTGGTTTGGTTGAGCAAAGAGTTTGTTCTTCAGAGCCCTTGACACCTAGAAAGTGTGCTTTGAGCAACATGTAAATGAAGTCATATTCTCATATGTTCCTAATTGTCAAGTGTCTTTGCTAGGGCAGCATCTGTTACAAATGTCCTTCATGGTTGTCACTCTACATTCAAGGCTAAATTGTGATACCTGATATCTTTTTAGAGTGCTCATATTTTCCACAGCTTTTTTCTCTCTCTGAAGTTCCACAGTTACATGACAAGATATTTGACTTACAGAAGACCCGGGGAAAGAAGGCTGACCATGCCAGGAGACGCTGAACTAATTGGTCCAGAGTATTTTCTACTAAGTGATTTCTGTCTTCTCACGCTTTACACAGAATTCTTTGGTTCTAAAAGGCCAATGTTTCATTTGTGCTTATTCAGTACAAATGACCTCACCTGCCCAGGAAGCTGAACCAGAAGAAAGGGAGGATGAGTTCTTATTAATCTTCTGCTACCTCCAGGGTGCTTTCAGGAAAGTCGTCTTGGTCTTTCAGAATACTTTGTGAAGTATATTGCAAACTACAAACCTTTCAATATTTCACGGTATAGCGGAAACTGATGATCTTAGCATAGGTCAAACTGAGAACTAGACAAGTGAATGGTAAACTTTGTGTCCCATCTCTCCAGGACCAACCAGTGAGTCAGGAAGTGGCCACCCACGTTGCTCCTCTGAGTTTGAAAAAGGAGAAAGTGACTGTTTCTCCGGGAATGGAAAGATGATCTTCTTCTGGGCCTTTGGTGTGTGTGCGTGTGTGTGTGTCTGTGTGTCTGTGTGTCTGTGTGTGTGTCTATGTGTGTGTGTGTGTTTGTGTGTGTTTGTGTGTGTTTGTGTGTTTATGTGTGTGTATGTGTGTGTGTGTGTTTGTGTGTTTGTGTATGTGTGTGTGTGTGTGTGTGTGTGTTTTCTGGATTAAACTTTGCCAGGCTTTTTCAACCTTTGCAGTTTTATATTATGGCTACAGTCCTGGTTGAATTTCTACCCAATTAAGTCATTTGAAGATAGTGTAAATCACATCAGACTCCTGTTAGACAACTGTGGCTGAGGCTTAATTCCAGATGCTTCAAGACTAAAGTTCATGAATGGCCTTTGAAGATATGTCTGTACTAACTAAAATCTTGTTGAAATAGGGACTCTATTTAGGTGTAAGACTTGTCTGAAGGTCCAAAGGTAATAGAGGACTATACTAGGGAACTGGTTGTACTCATGTCATGGCTGATTCTATTGATCTGCATGTATGCTGAAAAGGCCAATTTCTACAAATATTGCTATAAGCTCAAACCTCCTTAGGATCCTGGGAGATTTTCCCAAAATGCTTACACCAGGAATATGATTCTGTTGAGGTATTCTTGAACCAGAACCCTTAAAGTGATAACATTTAAGACTCCCTTTAAACATGTTATATGTGGTCCAATTCTCCAGGGAGATACTTCTGAAATCTGAACATCCTCTGGGGACTGTCATTTGACACTCAGAGCAGGTGAGGTTCCTACATGTAGTGCGTGAAATTACTAAGGTAAGATGACAACTGCCTTGACTTGACCTTTCTGATCTACCTGCTAGCTGAGACAACTCTAAGCAGGTAGTGGAAGACCAAGGAGAGCACTTACTCCTCAGAGAACAAACGGTGAAAACACCCCACTCCCAAACATTCCCTCACTGTGGCTGGAGATGCTTTGATGAGATCTTTTCTCAGAAAGGCAGAAGTTTCTGAGTTGATGTGTGCTCTCATGTCAGAACCCTGGGCCTGTTTATCAAGTCTAACAATGGTTTGCCTTTCTCCTCCTCCTCCTCCCCCTCCCCCTCCTCTTCCTCCCCCCCCCCCTCCCCTCCTCCCTCTCCTCCTCCTTCTCCCTCTCCTCCTTCTCTTCCTCCTCCTCTTCTTCCTCTTCCTCCTCCTCTTCTTCCTTCTCCTCCTCTCTTGATTTTGTTTTTTTATGTTTTCTTTTATATATGTATATATGATCTGGCAATCATTCCTTTCCTTAACTCCCACTTGACAAGGGGCTAAGATGATGTGTGTGATGTTTGTTGGGACACAGGCACATGACATACCTTTAGGAATTGCAGTAATATAGATTAGAGCCCATTCTTTGTTGTGGGGTAGTGTGAATTTCTTTTATACTCACTTAAACCCTTAGATCTAGAGTTTGGGTTCCAGGTATATTCATATCAGCTTATACAAATGAGGCATTTACTCCTCATGCTGAGTCCTGTGAGTAAACACACTGGATTATAAGCTAGCTAGATGATTTGGAGCAAATTGAGTTTTGTAAAGGTGAAGCAAGAAACAGTGTTAAATATTCCAGGCTGCGCCAAGCACACAGAAATGGTCTGTTTATTGAGCCAACAATACTAATCTCTATAATTTTCGCCTGAGCTATAGAGGGCAATTTTTTAAACTCTGGGAAAGAATCATGCAGGCTGTGGTTGTGGGCTAAGGTTGCTGACTGGGTACATCTCTGCTCCCAGGACAGGATACAGACCATGGACACTCAGTAGCAGCTGCAAGCCTTGTGTTGTGAAAGGACTCTTTCTTTAAATGTGTGACATTTCAAAACTTTTCAAAAAAATATTAAATTACATTTATTTATATGAGTCCATGCATGTGTGCTGAGACACATTTGAGGATATCAGAGGACACTTGTGGAAATTGGTTTTCCCTTTCTACTATGTGAGGACTAGAAATTGGACTTAATGGTGTCAGGCTTTACTGGCATTTCACAAAGCCTTCTTCTTGGGCCCCCAATTTTAGATATCTTTCTCCCTTGATTACATATAAACTTATTTATATATAATCCGTAACATGTTCGATGGCCTTCTGTAGTGGCCCACAGTGGTCTGAAGCGTAGGTGTAGTATGGCCACTGTTTTCGTAATTCTCTTAGCTTCCCCTCACCTGCTTGTAAAACAGTTACCATACTCCAGAAAAGAAGGAGGGAAGATGGACGGGGCCTTCCTTCCACCACTCATGTTCATACGGTTACATCATTTTCCTTTGTTCTTTTTCATGTTGCCCAGATGGCCTCCCACCTCTCCTCCCCTCTCCCTAGTCCTTTGGCTGGTTCCTTCCATTCACAAATGGGTTTTTTCTTCTTTCATGTTACACATCACACTCCACTTCCTTGTCCTCCCCTCTCCCATTAGACTTCTCCCTTGCCGCCCATTGTTCCTTACCTACTTTCACATATACCATACACATATGGATGCATAAAAATATTTACATTTCAATCTACAGCATACGAGGGAGAACATGGTACACATCTGAGTGTGGCTTGTTTCATTCTACATAATAATTCTTTAATATTTACGGATAGAGGTTTCTGGACTTAGCATTCACTGGAGCAGCAAAACTCAGCTGTTCTCTTACCCTAGTATTATGGTAAGAAAACAAAACTCAAGGCCTTTTTATTTTACTTGGTCATTTTTCAAGGTGAAATAGGCTTGGGTATGAGTTGAAGGAATTCCTAATGCAGTGAAGCCTCTTTTAAGATTATATTTATTAATATCCAAGGATGTTTTGTTTATCATGCATCTTGTTAGTGACTTTTTTGTCATTCTTTCTTTCCTCATGAAAAAAAAAAAGACGTCTGTTGATATTGAAAGGCTTCTAGGCTGCGTGGCAGATCTCCTTTTATTATTCTATTTCCCCCACTTGTAAAGTCAGGAGTCAGAACCTGGAATAGAGGATTCAAGTTCTTTATAGTTAAGCAGAGTGAAGCAGAGAATGGACAGAAGTAGGTCAGACAACTTGAAAGGCTAGAGCTGTGAGCAGTTGCTGCTGCTCACACTGATGTGCTCTTATTCAGGAAGAGAGTATTTCAGAAAAATTGGAAAGCAAACTCTATGCTGCATGACAGCCAGGAAAACATTTAAAAATCACTAGTGTGTATATACTTCACCACTTTCCTGGGTACATCCCTCCCTATCCCTGGAGCCCTTGAATGAGCTCCAGAATTGCTGATCCCCCAGTCACTGAAGCAGTAGGCTTTAGACTACTTGATCTTCTGGAACTGAGTTTTGAGTTGGAGAAAGTTGTTTAGCCTGAGAATATTTTCACCAGTGAAACAGAGCAGCTATTGGGTCACTTGAACTTCTAAACTGATTGTATTCATCTCATTTCAGAGTGTGCATCTTTTCAAGATAACTGGAGGACTTGTGTGTGCTGTTTCTGAGAGAGAGACAGAGACAGAGAGATAGAGACAGATACAGACAGAGAGCGAGAGCAGGAGGAGGAGGACAGAGAGGAGGAGAGGAAGAGCCATCTCCATCTATCTCTTATTCCTCCCCACAGAAGACAATGTGGTACCCAGGACACTGAGGACTTTATTCTGGCAGACCTACACTGGACATTGCCTGGCTCCAGTTCATTCTCTATTCTTGCTCCACTGAGGGTTTGGTTCAGTTATCCCTTTCTTTTTTGCTTCGTTCTGTCTGGGCATTTTTTAATACTGTCAATTCCCATTCTAAACCCAGACTTGTCTTCTGCCTCAAAATGCTACTACTCACCTTCCGCCAGCCTCTCCATTCTTTCTACATTATATCAAATCTACTTAGTTGCTATATTATTATTTTATCAATATAATGGACCCGAGGATAACAAATGATGCTAGAAAGTTTTAGGTTACAGTAGAATTATCATATCTTTTGAGTAGTCAACCAACTTCTTCCTTCCTTCCTTTCTACTTTCCCTCTAATCTCCCACCCCTTCTTATTTCTCTCTCATCCTTTCATCTCTCTCTCTCTCTCTCTCTCTCTCTCTCTCTCTCTCTCACCTCTTTCTTAACTTTCCTTACTTTGGTTATGTATGCTGATTAGTTTTATTTTTAGGTTCATTCCCAAGCAGGAATCGTGGTAAAATTCTAAGATTAGTTATTTTAGGAAAGGAAGACACAAAATTTCTTCACAGAATTCCTAGTGACCCATGATCGATAGTCACATGGGTAAACTGATGGTCTACTGTTCCCAGCTCCCCACTGAGATCTCAGAAGGTGTCAACAGAGCATACTCCTGTTTATATCCCCTCAAGTATACTTTTGGACTGGTCTCTTTATGAATGGGGATTCATAAGAGGAAAGGTCACGTGATCCAGTTTCTTGTGAGCTACTTCAGTGGAGGGGCAGATTCCCACAGGAAAGGGAGGTTCAGAGGGGTATAGCAGAACACATTTGGGCTTTTATAACTTAGTTTTCTTAGCTGCTAGTGCAGAATGTGACAATAACACAAGGTATATTTAGACAATAGAATCATCATATTAGATGTAAATTAGGCAAATGAGGCTGGACAAAAGTTGCACAGAGATAATATCTACATCAGTAAACCTTCCTTTGAACCGTGAAAGCTGAATTTTATGATCTGTTCTCATTCATTTGTTTTGTTAGATCTGACTGTGTGACCCAGTCTGGACATAAACTCATGATTCTCCTACTTCAGCAATTTTAATGCTGGAATTTCAGATGTGTAACATCAGAACTGCTCACTTAATATCTTGTGATCTATTTTGAGATCCCTAAAATGACCTGCAGCTCTGTGGAAAGAAGGAAGAAAAAAGTATTCAGATATCCCAAAAGTTCTAGGTCATAGCTGTGAGAGCAGCCCAAGCTCTGCCCTCTCCTGAGCCTTATATCTGTCTGAATGGGATAATTAAACACACATATGGTGCACATCATACTGAGATAAAACTCTTTCAGAATACATCTCCCAAGATTAATCTTTCCAGCAAGCAGCTACAAGTTGAAGTTACATCTCTGAAGTGTATTCCCTTGTGGATTGATGTGCTGTCTTGAATGGTGGCAGAGCTTGGCTTGACGGTGTTCTCTTAAGTTGTTCTGATTGAAACTTCCTCTCCAAAGTCACAGCTGATAGTATTTGTCTTTGCATGTGGGCCATTGAGGGGCAATATGAGATGCTGTGTAACCTGGAGGGCAGGGTATATGGGCCATTGGCAGGCAATATGAGATGCTGTGCAGACTGGAGTGAAGGGCTTTTGAATGGGATTAGTGGCCGTGAAAGAGGAAACGAGAGCCCAGAGCCCCCATACTCTTGCTTCATTCTCTCTCTTCCACAAGTTCACTGTGGTCTGACAAGTCCCTGGCTGAGCCAGTTTTTCATGTGAATTATCCAGTCTGCAGCATTCTTCTGACACTGGAAGTCATTCTGAGCCTCAATTTCTCCATCTATGCAAAGAGAAGTGCATAACTCCCCTGGTCCACAGTGAAAAACTTTTATGAGTTAGTGTCTGAACCTGTGAACAGTGCTAGGACCAATACATCTTGTTTTTCCTAATTCAGTATTCACACACATGATGGAACTTAATTTCTAAATGAGACAGAATAAAGTGAACGGGACAAGCAGTGTAACAGAGCAGCCAAGACAATAGTCTGTGACAATGTGGCCTATATTGTGAGATAGTCATCCCAAGCCTTTCTACTGGGTATCTCTGAAGGCATTTAACCTTCAGTTACTGTCACTGCAGCTAGGGGAATTGAACCCTACTTAAACAGTGGCTGTGGAAAAGCTAGGGAAAAATGAAAATTAACCTGAATAATTTGAAAAACTGTGCAGATGGCAGATATTATAAAATGTGTTGGTCATATAGATGGTTAGGGACCATTTTTGTATATCTTTTTGATATAGGTAAAGTTTCCTCTACTGCCAGTAAAATTTTTACATGGCATCATGGTGCCCTGAAGCACGTGGTATTGCAAATACATTTTAAAGAGTGTGACATAAGAAAGGAAATTTGAATGACGTATTCTGAATGGCAAAGGGGAGGGTGGTGAGCAGAGTTCCAGAAGGCAAAGGCCATATTGTATACTGGTGGAGGACAGCTGTCAGATGGGTTAGCACTTAGAAGGCGGTAACCGGAGGTTCACTGAGGGTCACAGATAACCAGAACACTCCAAGCTTACTTGTAATCGGAGAGCGGGGCTAACGAGCCCATTAGAATTTCTGCTTATTTGGATTACTTCTGAAAACGGCAAAGTCAAAATGCTTGAATGGAAGTTGGGTTGTCAGAAAGTCTCACCTCTCTTCATTGTGGAGCTAGTGGGCTGTGTAGACACAGAAATGAGCATCTATCTGGCCTCTGTCTACATTGTGATCTTCTTACTCCAAAGACCTAGGTCATCCTATTTGCCTCCAAAATCTCAACATTGGAGGATGTGAGAGGAAGTGGATCTTAGCAGGCAATTCCTCAACAACAGGCACCAATGCTGTCAGCATT
This sequence comes from Montemys delectorum, assembly GCA_019843815.1. NCBI lineage: Eukaryota > Metazoa > Chordata > Mammalia > Rodentia > Muridae > Montemys > Montemys delectorum. The sequence goes on from JADRCD010223360.1 coordinate 8,256, forward strand.
ATGCATTTTTAAGGATTGTTTGCCCCTTTTCTCTTAAAGCCCCTGCCAGCAGAGGCCTGAGGAGTCAAGGGGTTTCTGGGAGAAGACTGCTACTATTGACTCTCTGGCTTAAGTTCAGCTTCTGAACACTGGGGCCAACTGAAATTCTTCCTGCTGTGCTCCTGTTGCCAGGCACCTATCTTCCTTTGTCTTTCAGCTGAGACTGTACACACAGGGTAATGGTTGCCAGCTCTTTTGTGAAGCCTGTGAGCTTCAGACAAGGAGTCTGGGGGAAAAAGTTGGGGGAAAAAAAGACTGTGAATGACAAAGAAAACAAAGCCCCCTAAAGTAAAGCAGAGACCCCCTCCCTTCTAGCTTGTTAGCTTTGCTGAGCCTTCGGGGCCTTACCTATCAGTGAGCCCAAAACTAGACGGCTTCTGCAGTGAGAATGTTGGAGAGGAAAGAAGCTGGCTGGCTGGGTGATAAATCGGGAGCCTTTAGCCATGCTTAATAAACTGCAACTTCATTTCAATGCATTTTTCTCTATTACAAGAAATCAAGCAAGCTCTTAAAGCCAAACGTTAAAGTGACTTTGTACTACCCATGTCTGCAATTGAATGTTGGGACTCCTTCACATGAGAAAAGTCACAGGCACTTCCAACGCACTTAAAGCATAAGTGGGAAGAGGAACAAAGAACACAGAAAGTGGAATCGTCAGCTGGTATGCTGCCTTTTGCCTGTGGTCCTAATCCTTGAAGGTCTAAGGCATGAAGTTCAAGGCCAGACTGAGCTACATAGTGAGGCTGAGGCATAGATATGGCTATATAACAAAACTCTGCACCTTAAAACCTAAAGGGGCCAGGAACTGAATTATCTTCAAGGTGATCACACAGACCCTTAGACATGCAAAGGTGAGGAGCCACTGTACCGACATGTTTCTGAAATGTGACAAGTCTTCATGTATGCTGAGACATGACAAGAATTCATGTACACAGAAACATGCATTTCTAGATTTCATGACTGCAGAATTTGGTGTCACTAAAGAAGCTTCGATCTCAGTCTCTCCTCCTCTTCTCTCTGTTTCTGTCTGTCTCTATCTGTGTCTCTGTATATCTCTGTCTCTCTCTTTGTATGTTTCTCTGTCTCTGTGACTCTGTCTCTGTGTCTGTGTCTCTGTCTCTCTGTCTCTCTCTCTGTCCTTCATTAGCTGATGTCCTCACAATTATCTTTCAGGGCCATCAGGAATCTAGCAGAGCGATCTTGACTCAAATGCTCTCTGATCTTTGACTACGAGCAAAGCGTTTTGCCCTTGTTGCCTTCCCTAGGAATACAGAGATTGTTTGTGGTTTATGTTTCAGAATGTTCTCAGATACATGGTTGCTTGTTACAGGGTCAAGTCAGAGTCCTGATGGCACCTGCTGATATTCCCAGGTCCTGGAGTCCTGGACTAAAGAAACAAACAAACAAACAAACAAAACAATAACAGAACAAAACCACTACTACCACCATCACCAACAAAAACAACAGCAACAAAACCCAAATGGAACCCCTAGCTACCAGCGTCATGATGCTTCTTTTTTTTTTTTTTTAAAGATTTATTTATTACACATAAGCACACTGTAGCTGTCTTCAGATGTGCCAGAAGAGGGCGTCAGATCTCATTACAGGTGGTTGTGAGCCACCATGTGGTTGCTGGGAATTGAACTCAGGACCTTCAGAAGAGCAGTCAGTGCTCTTAACCGCTGAGCCATCTCTCCAGCCCGTCATGATGCTTCTTATTAGGTTCTTTCTAGGCACATGCCATCTCTCACATTTGGATATGCTGCAATTTTTTGTACTCATTTTTTCACGAATACGTAGTGGTATAGGAATTGGGATTTGCCTCTGCGGATGATACCTTTCATATGTTAGTCTTGATGCCTCTTCTTCCACGTCCCACTTTCCTGTCCCAGATCTTCTGAGACAGGTGAGGAGGAACAAAATCATATTTGAACACTCTTCCTAGTGTCAAAACTATATGGGACAAGGAAGCTACTTTTGCTGTGGTGTAGATGACTGTAGTCTCTTGGCTAAGGA
>JADRCD010223361.1:1350-15079 GCA_019843815.1 Montemys delectorum
ATTATTATTATTATTATTATTATTATTATTATTATTATTATTATTATTATTTTACATTCTGGCAGCACTAGAGATTGACCCCATGGCCTTGTGCATGCTCTCAACTGGCATTCTGCAACTGAGCCACATCCCCAATTCTAGTTTATCATAGTTTTGAAGAGGTGATTGATGTTCCAGTCAGTGACTCTCTCACTGATGAAGTTGGAGATGGTGAGGTAAAGCTCTCAGAAATTTCTCATATGACAGCAAGGAGTGGAGGGCTTTCTAGAGGCCCATGAGGTCCCTACTAATGGTAAGCCCAAGAAAAGAAAGTACATTCTTTCCCACAAGCAGAGTGGCCAGCAAGTCACGCTAAGCTATATGCTCGGGGATGCTGGGAAATGAGACTTGTCTGTTTCCAGGCTGGATTTGACAGGCCCCGTATTGACTCTAGCCATAGTTGTCAATGTGACAAAGGCCCTGGGGCTTTCCTGTCTCCTAAAACGTCAGCTTCATATCAATTAGTATGTTTAGTGTGGCACCGGGGACAAGAGGAAGTGCTCCCTTCTGAGATAAACACTTCCGTTTAGAGTTCACTAATAAAATGCAGCCCAGGACATTGTAATCATAATTTAAACAGTACAGACACACTTCCGGGTCACTGCTGTGGGGACTGGGTTCATTTTCATTACTTGTTAAGAACCTTCTTAGTGCTTTAAGTCTCACTTAAAATCCTTGCCTCGGTGAGACCTCTGAGCTCAGCACTCTCATGCCCAGCACTCTCTTGGGACTCATATTAACTCTCTCATGTTTGATGTTTGTTTCTGATACGGGGCTTTGTGAATGGGAATGGAGAGGGAGGTCTCTGGGGAGCTGGATGTGAATACAGTCTGTCCTCCTTATATGCAGAGGATCTGTTCCAGGAAGGAAGCCCACGAACTCCAGGGGATGCCTGAAGTCCCAGGGAACACCCAACCCTATGCATGCTGTACTTTTTCACTGTATTTTGCATCTAGATAAAGTTTTATTTATAAATGCAGCATGGTAAGAGAGCAACAATATCTGACAATAAAATAGAGTATATATAACAATAGATAATAATAAAAGTTATGTGGATATCGATATGGTCATTTTCTTCTCTATCTCTGTCTCTCTCTGTCTCTCTCTGTGTGTCTCTCTCTGTGTCTCTCTCTGTGTCTCTCTCTGTGTCTCTCTCTCTCTGTCTCTCTCTCTTGCTCAAAATACATACCACTGTCCTGAACACGTTCCTTTCATCTGACAATGGGTTGGTGGTCATAGTTAACTGAAACTGTAGGAAGTTAGAATTCATGGGTAAGGGGAAACTGTACAGTTCTGTTAGAACTTGGGAGAGTGAGAGGCTTGAGTGATTGCCTGGCTGTTACAGTTGTTAGGCTCTTAGACATAAGTAATTTTATACTCTTGGCTCCCACCACTCAGCCTTGGGATACCTTCTGGACAAGAATGCTCCATGTACAGTTTTAATCTACTATCTTTTCCCTCTTATTTATTAAGTTCAAACAAAGAGCTATATAGCCAATCCATGAAACATTCAAATCATGAAACCAGTTGCTGTATCTGAGGAAAAGGGAAAAAATACACAGTGAAGTCTCAATTTTCATTCCATCAGTCTTTTACATCAGTTATAGTCATGAAGGCTGCTTGCCATAACAAATAATCCCCAGATCTCCACAGTTTAATAGTACACCAATTCAGCCAAACCTGATGTCATTGTGTCTTAGTCAGTGTTCCATTGCTGTGAAGAGACACCATAACCATGGCAACTCTTATAAGAGAATGCATTTCATTGAGGCTTGCTTACAGTTTCAGAGGTTTAGTCCATTATCATCATGGCGGAAGGCATGCCAGCATACAGGCAAACATGATGCTGAAGAAGTAGCCGAGAGTTCTATATCTGGATCCACAGACAGCAGGAAGAGAGAGAGAGAGACTGGGCCTGGCTTGGGCTTCCGAAAGCTTCAAAGCCCATCTCAAAGACACACTTCCTCTGGCAAGGCTACACCTCCTAATCATTTCAAATAATGCCACTCCCTGGTGACCAAGCATTCAAGTCTATGAGCCTATGGGGTCATTCTTATTCAAACCGAAGGTGAGGTCAGGACAGTGGAATGTATTTTGAGAGATGTCTTTATAACTTTCTAGAGTCAATTGTATCTCAAGTATGTAGACTATATTTCAAATGTTCTCAGCATCTTAGAGGACCAAAGGGAGCTCCTTTAATCTCTCACAATATCAACTTAAATTAAGGAGCTGTGTGTAACCAGAAGACAGTCTGTAGATGGACACAAAGCAATTCAGACACTTGCAGGCTGGGTGGTGCAAGCAACAGAGAGGAAACACATCAAATATCTCCAGGCAGTTCGGTTCAACAGATCCATGAGGTAAACGGGCACTGGAAAGGGAGCTCCTAAGGGTAGAGAATCAGTTGGAAATGTCTGAGTCAGATCAAGAGAAATCAGAGAAATGTGCCAGAATGAGCTGAAGTGGAAACTTAAGGGTTCTTTGGAAAGTCAGTTGGATGGTGTCCTGCTGGGCAAACATGTAAAGGAACGTTTTGTTAAAGTGGACACAGGTGTGAAAGGCTAAGGCAGACTGGTGAAGAACTGTTTCACTGAAGCAGACACAGGAGAGAGGATGTTCACCTCCTGCAAGCACGTGAAAGGTTGTGTAATGAAGGATTTGTTGCTAACAACACACATGTATTGGTCCACCTTACATTGCTGCATTTGTCCAGACTCCATAGAGAGAAGCGCAACAAAAAAACTTCTGATGTTCTGCTGCAGTTTCTAGCTACCTCCAAGGACTGGGGTTGATTGAGGCAAGGCATGTGGAGGACACGTGATGCTTGGAGGGTACAAATAGGACTCCACGGAGTGATGGAGACAGAGCTTGGCTTGCTGGTACAGCTAGCTGTGTAGCTCTTGCGGGTCTCTCTTCTTCACTGATCTTCACTTCCCTGAGAGAGGCACAACAGAGAACTCCTCATGGTGTTCCCTCCTAGTCCCTCCTGCTGACTCGAGCTGAGGCCTGGCTGTCTCTGCTAGGTCGTGTCAACCGCTCTTGCCACCCCAACTCTAGTGAACTGGACTGCTGGTGTATCCATGAGGGGTTTGCAGTGGATCAAGCTGCTGCCGCCTGCTAACCTATGAACTGAACTGCTGATTTCCACACAACACAGATGGGAGTTACTCCAGAGAACCTTTCTAAACAAGTCCAATTCTTCCATATCCTTTCTTTTCCATTATCTCTGGTGAGTGGTGGGTTACAAGGAAGGTTAAAACACTTAAGAGCAATCATTAAAAATAGGATTTGAAAAAAATTAAAGTTACCGTGAACTGTTGGTATTGTCATAGAGTGCTTCATGACAAACAGACTTAGGCAATCTGTTGTTCTTGTTGCTCTGGGATTGAACCTAGGACTTCACACATACTAGATATGCACTCTACTTTTGAGCTGCCTTTCCAGCCCAGTAAAATAAAAATAAAATAGCATCATTATTTGATTAAGTTGGCTCTATCTGTTCTTTCCAGGAGAGAAAAAAAAAAATCTAACTTGTCCCACCTGAAAAAATTCTTAACTCATACATGGATTTCTCAGTAAGATCCAACTCTACTCAAAATTAGTGTTACTAAGACAGATACAAGTTCCTGTGGCTCCTGAGTGCTAACCGCAGTAACTACTTCCATCTCTAGAAGGGCTTAGGAATAATTTCTCTCCTTGTGTTACTGTTCTATGACAAGACACATATGGAAAGTACTATAGAAATGATACATTACCACATTGATGTTAGTTGCAACTGTGAAGAGCCCAGATGGATGAAAGCTTTCATTTTAAACATTTTTCTGGTTAAAGACACTGAAATATCTCAGGACATGTTAGACAGGCCAGCTCCTGGGTAACATTAAGGGTCATATAGATACTAGAGTACATGCAGGATAACCTTATGAAAAGTCAGACTCAGGGTCAGTGTCATTCAAAATACATTAATTGAGCGCTTACTAATTACTAGGCACTATTCCAGATGATGGACATTCGGTGTTGAACAGAATAGACAAGACCTTCATACAAAAGCAAGTATGCTTGTGTCTATGCCCTTCTGCAGTAAGTGGCCTCGAAGATATTCTTATGTCACCATGTCACCATTTCTTTGCCTAAAGGAAGTATATGAAGACCAATGTTGCAAAAACACTCAGCACCACTCCAGGCTCCTAGTAAAAGTAGGTAAATGCTAGTTAAATGCGTGGAGCAGTAGTTAGTAACTCAGTTAAACAGGAAGGTAATTTAGGGGACTGTGATGAGGTCACACGGGGCGACATGGAAGTACCAGCCAGAGTTTCCCTTCAGACTGGGCACTGTAGAAGGATGGAGTTCAAGCAAAGCCCTGGATAATGAGGGGCATTGCCAGCAGGAAGATGGGGCACTGGCTTGTGAATAGCCACAGAACAAGAGTGGAACATGATGAGCTCTCGTACCAGAGGAAAAAGCAAGCAGTGCTATGGCACGTGGAGCAGATAGGCGTGTGGGTGAGAGATGGGAAAAGTCAGAGAGAGGTGGGAGCTAGCTCAGTGGGGCTTGAAATATTAAGGTCTGCGACGAGAACTTCGGGTTCATAGAAAGGCAAGTAAAGGGCTCTAAGTTGGGAAGGGACAGAACTCTATATGCATTTGGGAAGTATCATTTGTGAGGATCAGATTAGACAATAAAAGAAAGAGACTTTGAAAGACACAAGCCACTGGGTAAGTGTAGTGACGTTGTTGTAACTGACACCATAACTGGGACCCAATGTCTCAATCGCTGAATATTGCAATTTGAAAGAATTTGGCAATAATTTCTTAAAGACCTAGAAGTTAGTTCCCTTAACACGCTGAAGGTACAAGTGCTCTGTCTGCTGCCATTTCTGTCTCCTTGTAACAGCCTCACGCCGTCAGCCATGGCCCTTGTCATGGACCTCATGACCGCTTTCTCCATCTAACGCACCCTGACACCATTTGCAGGAACTTTGTGTTGAACTTTTAAATGGAAAAAAAAGTCACTGTCTAGATGTCACTTCTAAAATTAGAGAGCCTGACTGGAAAGAACTCTGAAGCAGAGTTAAAATCAATCCTCCTTTGCTTTCAGAGAGTAATAGTCCATAACTGACAGGCAGCAAAGGACTCTCTCACAGCTTGGGAGCTGCACAAAAACCAAACCTCTGGCTTCCGTTATGGATAACAATGGCCCAAACTTATTTCTTTCACTGTAATATTATTGTATTTTAAAAAAAAAAAAACAACATGGAAATGACCTAAAAATACAAGAAAAGAAGCTTGGGCAATTAAATGATAGGATTATAAACATAATGGGTGCCTGGCCCTGCGTTTGTCTTTAAAATGCAATCTACATAGGCATCTTTAAAATGTGGCGATTTCAAAAGTATAAAAAAATGTACCACTGTAGTCAGAAGAACACTTTCCAGAGTCATTTGAGAGTAGTCACCGACACAGAAAGCTCAGTGCGAGCCACCCTGAGAGCTTCTCTCTGAGCCTGGAATCAGGGGGATGAAGGGGCTGATGGGTAGCTGTAGTGGGAGAGAAGGTGGCAAATATGGCAATGACTCGGTGGCTGAGGATGCCAGAGTTTCCCGTAGGGTAGAGAATGTCTCTGGAGAAGGGATCTGGGCTGCATCATCATGACAGGAACTAAGCATGAGAGGTCAGGTGACCACAAGGGAAGGTGCTCTCCAGGTAGCCGGGGCCTAAGGGATACTCATGGGCAACCAGCTGGAGCAGGCTTTGCCCATTTGGGGAACTAGAAATGAGAGTTTCCAGAAGAGTCAGAACAGGGGGGAGGCACAAGCACTCAGGATACCAGCGACATGGTTCATAGGGGAGGCGCAAGCACCCAGGATACCAGCGACACAGTCCATAGGAGAGGCGCAAGCACCCAGGATACCAGCGACATACTCCACATGTGCTTAAACCTCACGCGTCCGACTCATTCCTTCCCTGCCTGCAACTCCTTTGCACAGAACAGGACTCGTTTCCTGAATGGGACCAGTGGAGTTTATCTCATTGCCTGGAAATGTCCAGAAAAGACTGAAAGACTCACAAGCTCCAACCTCCAAGGTTCACCTTCTGGGGAAAGGCAGCTGTGAGAACTCACCTGAATTGGCAATAAAAGACAAGAGATGAGTCGAGTGAAAAGCCAATCTATAAGCAGAAAAAGAATTTGACTCGCTGTAAATGGACCAGAGTCCTTTGACGCCTCCTGTAATCTATTGATACATTTTACTTTTAACTATTGTGTTTGTGTGCTGTAAGAATTCTGCATGCAAATTAACATTAATAAGTTTTAATGTGGGTGTATGTTTTTGAAAGCATCTCATACTGTAGCTTACTTAGGCTGGCACATGGTAGCCCAGGCTAGCTTGGAACTCACCCAATGTCCCTAACTGGACCTTCCACGTGCTAAGTTCAGAAGCCATCATGTCTGGCTCTTTTCTTTAAACACCAAAGGAAAGACATTGTATTATTCAAATGATAATTCCCTAAGACAAGTCCAAAGAAAGAGTAGCTGATCCAGAAACTTGACATAACCTGCTACCTCAGAAATTATGCTTAGAAAAGGAGGGACATTATAATCTGCTTGTATAAACTTCCAATTTATATTCCCATTTACATCAAATTGGCAACAATAAACTATCCAGGGTTAAGTTTGCCAATGCCAAACAATAGTTTTTCAGCTTATACTTGTTAAAAGATAATGGTTCTTTTTTAGAATTTCACAGAATTTTACACCAATTTTCCAGCCGATGCTTCATTTTATTTTATTCCCCTGGTTGCCCTAGAAACAGTATTAGAATTAATCATTTTCAGAAAATATTTTTTAGTGCTTACATAGCAAGATCTTCCAATTATTTTGGAAAACTAAATGAACTGGATGTCTTTGAAAGTAAGACTTCCTCAAGCATAAACAGGGAAACCTCATAAGAAAACATTTAGATCCCACTTTAGATAGAAAGCTAGCCGCTCATGAGAACAGCTAGCTGTGCCAACAAGGGTTTTTGATGTTCTCCTTGCTTAGAGTGAGATTTGTCGGGGAGGTTTGCTGTTTGCTTTTGGAACCAACATTTAGAGAGCTTCCAAAGTCAGAGAGGGCTGCCCACTGGAAAAGGTGTTATCTAAGGGGTCCTCTGGTCACCTAAGTGTGGTGGCACCTGGATGAGAAGCAGACTCCTGAATTATGAAGTGATGCCTCTCATGAGGCCTGAAGCTAAGCACAGGGACAGACATCTTCTAGGAAAATAGGAGGAAGCCTTCCCTCTCACAAACCAAGAATCCCAACTCCCCTCTTCATTCATCCCATACAAGGATGAGGAGAGAAGTAAGTCATCCATTGGTCAAATACCTCAGAATATCATAAAACTAGACCATCTCCAGGATCCAAGTCAATAAGCAAGGCAGGGCTTACAGCCTGGCTTCAACTTCAGTGCTGGTTTGCGGCACCTCTTTAGTTGTGAGGATTCCAACAGCCAATCAGCAAGCACTGCTTTACTTTAAACAACTCTTACATTTTGGAAGGTCAAAATGTGATCTTCAATATACCAAGACCCTATGTTGAGTTTAAAAAGAAATGCCAACCCCTAGATAAAAGCGGAAAATTTAAAAAAAAAAAATCAAGCATGAAAACAAAGTAAAAATTTCAGCCATTGACCCTGAAATACAGGTGTCCCACTATTATTCCTGTGCTTGTTTCTAATTGTTCACATGACTTTAGAGAAGTCCCTCACTGGCATGGCTTACGTTACTAAGGTCTCTTCTGCCCTTAAAAATACAAGGCAAAAGAGTGATAGCGCTGACCAGATGTGTGTCCATGTGACTTCGTGTTGCCATGATCAAAACATCTGGCATAAGCAGTGTTATCAAAGAGTTTTGCTGTCTCAGGGTTTCCATTCCAAGGTGGTAGGTGGGGACATCAGGGAGCAGATTGTTCAAGACATGGAAGGCATTAGACAGAGCAGCCTAGCTCATAACAGCAGTCAGGAGACAGAGAAAGGGGACAGGGACAAGCCCAAACACCTATTAAGCTCCATCTCCTCCAATTTCTAAAAATTCTCAAAATAGCCACAGCCCACATGTGAGCCTTTTGGAGACACTTTATATCCAAACGGCTCTTAGATGTACCAAAATTAACTATGAAAGGTATTGGCAGTGTAGTTTGGTGATGGAATGTCTATCTAGCATATACAAGGCTCTGGGTTTAATCTTCAGTACCCCTCACCGGAAGCCATTGATGTACCACACCACCAAAATGTGCAAGGAAGGAAGTTTTAGTACCTGACATGGGAGTGACGGTAGCTTCCCCCTTTGCATGATGGCAGCAGTCACTTGGCTATTTCACTTTCCAATGAGAAAAGCCCACCTCCTTCCTCCCTAGACCTCAGGGCCTTATATTCCTCTAAGATAAGATACTGTATTTTTCTAATTTATTCTTTCACAGTTTTATAAATTAACAGAGCATACACTGATCATTTCCAGCCCTTCCATTTATCTTATTTCTCTCCCTGGCCCTCCCACTAACCCCCACCCCAACTCTTCCCAGCAGGCGGCCCTACTACTTCTGTGTCTTTGAGGGAGGAGTTTAATTAGTCTTGTTTGCAGGAGCCTGGGTGGGGAGCCATTTACTCGAACAAGGGCAACTTACAGCCTCTACACCACTGAGGAATAGGATTCTCTCCTCCCCTTGAAGCTTTTTCTTCTCTTTTTTTGTTTTAATTATAGTGCCCCTCTTCTATAGGGGAGAAATTTGTTGATAACATCAATGAAGAGAGCTCCTGGGGCCTGCACAAGAGCTACTCCAGGATTTCAGACTTCTGAGCTTGAAGAATATGAAATGTAACTTGGAAGCAAGGTAAGAAAGGACATATTTGGACAGATACCTTTAGGGGAAAAAAATACTACCAAAAAATTGCTGCCTTGGTTTTCTGGTCAAATTACCAAACTATTGAAAGAATGAAAGGGAATGTATTCCCAGGAAAATACCATGGTTACTGTTGGCATTTAGTCTAGGCTCCACCCCACAGTTACCTGGCAGCAGCCAGGTCTGCCTGACTCACTATAAAAGGGGCTGCTTGCCTCCTCCTCATGCTCTTGTTCTCCTGCTCTTGTTCTTTCTCCTTGTTCCCCCCTCCCCATTCCCACATGCTCATGGCCCACCTCTATTCCTCTCCTCCTCTGTCTCTGTCTCTGTCTCTCTGTCTCTCTCTGTCTCTCTGTCTCTCTCTGTCTCTCTCTGTCTCTCTCTGTCTGTCTCTCTCTCTCTCTCTCTGCCTTTCTCTCAACTCCCCTCCCCATGTCCTGAATAAACTCTATTCTATACTATACTGTTTGTGGCTGGTACCTCAGGAAGGAAGGGATGCCTCAGCATGGGCCTTGAGAGGCACCCCCTTCCCCAACACCTTACCACGTCTCCACCAAACATATCACTGGTCTCTCTTATCTTTTTCTATAAAACACAACAGTTACAAGAAACTGACTGTACTGGCTGGTTTTGTGTGCCAACTTGACACAAACTGGAGTTATCACGGAGAAGGGAGCTTCATTTGGGGAAGTGCCTCCATGAGATCCAGCTGTGGGGCATTTTCTCAATTAGTGATCAAGGGGGTAGGGCCCCTTGTGGGTGGTGCCATCCCTGGGCTGGAAGTATTGGGTTCTATAAGAGAGCAGACTGAGCAAACCAGGGAAAGCAAGCCAGTAAGGAACATCTCTCCATGGCTCCTGCTTCCTGACCTGCTTGAGTTCCAGTCCTGACTTCCTTTGGTGATCAACAGCAATGTGGAAGTAAGCTGAATAAACCCTTTCCTCCCCAACTTCCTTCTTGGTCATGATGTTTATGCAGGAATAGAAACCCTGACTAAGACAAATTGGTACCAGAAGTGGGGTATTCCTGTGACAACCTGACCATGTTTTGGGGAGGACTGTGGAAGAACTCTGGAATTTTGAGCTAGGAGAGCCATTGGTTGTTAAGAGCTCTATGGGATGTTGTGTAGGAGCTTGGAAGATAACGTTGAGAACAGTGCAGAAGATGGAGGCCTGGCTTGTGAAATTTCAGAGGGAAGATTAAAGACTCTATCAGGGCCATTGCTATTTTGATTGTGAAGATTCTGTGGTTTTGGTTGGCTAGGGCTAATCAGCTGTGATTAACAAGATACCAGAACTACTAAAGCGAAAACTTTGCATTACTGGGATTATTGATGCTGGTTAGGTGGAGCTAAGAAATTAGCAGTGATTAAGAAGAGACCAGCATCACTGAGGTAACATCTTCTGGGAAGTGTTTTCTGAGAGCACAAAGAGGCTATGTTCCAGAGATAGCCAAGGTTGTACCTTGTGCTGCAGCAGGACTTGGTAATGTGTAAGAGTCACCCAAGTGGTACTGGTTTTGAAGGCATGAAGGGGTCATGAAGAGCAGCTGAGGCTCGGCACAGTGAAAGGTCATGGAAGGCCATTGGTGAAGGGGCAGCCTCGATGTGCAATTGATGGCCCAGGACTGAAGGGGTCATGCAAAGGAATTGAGGCTTGGCACCATGAAGACAGTCTATGAGAGGCTATTGGTAAAGCCTAGTTACAGTGGAAGACAGTCATGTTTTAGAAATGTCAGTACCATGCAATGACCACCAAGATCAGCAGCAGCAGTAGAGTACAGGCATCTGGAGCCTAGAAGACAAGATGTGTGCTACAAAGGTCAGAGCTGGAGAGGTGACTCAAGCCCTTGGAGGAGCCCAGAAGATCGTGAGTTGGATCCCAGACATTGGTTTTACTTTTGATTGTGACTGTGCCCTGATATTTTTCCCTCTTGAAGGAAGAACATATTTTAGTGGAGCCTACAGTTAAGAGACTTTGAATTTTAAAAGATATTGGACATTTTAAATAGATTGAACTTTTAATATGTAAAGGCTGTGGGACTTTAGATCTTGGGGATGAATAAGAAAGTAAGGGTTGAGGCTTAATAGTGATGTGTTTGTGTGTCAAGTTGACAAGGGGTCAATTGTACTGGCTGGTTTTGTGTGCCAACTTGACACAGACTGGAATTATCACAGAGAAGGGAGCTTCAGTTGGGGAAGTGCCTCCATGAGACCCAGCTGTGGGGCATTTTCTCAATTAGTGATCAAGGGGTAGGGCCCCTTGTGGATGGTGCCATCCCTGGGCTGGAAGTCTTGGGTTCTATAAGAGAGCAGACTGAGCAAACCAGGGAAAGTAAGCCAGCAAGGAACATCTCTCCATGGGCACTGCATCAGCTCCTGCTTCCTGACCTGCTTGAGTTCCAGTCCTGACTTCCTTTGGAGATCAACAGCAATGTGGAAGTAAGCTGAATAAACCCTTTCCTCCTCAACTTGCTTCTTGGTCATGATGTTTGTGCAGGAATAGAAACCCTGACTAAGATACTGACCAAGTCATACTGTAAATGAACTGGAGGCTAAACCATGCTTCCAGGTCATCCAGGCTGGGGGGGGGGGGGCAAAAAAGCCAATCAAGAAGAGGAAGGAGAATTGTTAAGGTAGAGAAAGACTGAGGGGAAAGGAGAGTCAGTTAGATCTGAAGGTAGAGTTGGCTGCCCACAGAATGATTTAGTCAACCATACCTATATAGTAAAGACCTCATATAAATCCAAATAGGCTGAGTTCTAGGACTTCTAGTTGACAAACAAGAACATATGTGCAAGAGAATCCTACCTAACATGTTCTAGTGCTTCAGACACAAGCACATCTTTATGGTCTTGCATGAGGATACACTGCCGCTGAGAAAGTATTCTCTCTGTGGCCCGCACGCTTAGAAACCCCAAAGCTTTTGTGAGAATCTAAATGGAAATGCAGGAGTGGGACTCAAGAGAATCTATACACAATCTTTGGTTTTTGAGAGTGAGTCTGATGGGTAATGAGGGGTGACACATAAGTGGACAAAGGAATTCAGATTGCAGAGACTGTAGCTTAATACAGTTCTCTCTCAACCAAGGTATGACTCCTTACACACATCCCAACAGCAATCCTGGAAAACCAAAGCTAAATTATTATTTCCCAAAGGCAACTTAGAAGCCAGGCCTAGTGGTACAGTCCCAGCACTCAAGAGGCACAGGCAGGAAGATTGCAAGTTCAAAGCTTTGAACTTTGGATCAAGTCACAGTGCTGACAATGCAGTGAGACCCTGTCTCACTGTAAAAAGTAAAGAGATGGCTCATGCCTGTAAATCCAGCCCTTGGGAGGTGGAGGCAGGAGGAAACAGGTGTACAAAGTCACCCTTGCACACATAGCAAGTTTGAAGCTAGCCTGGGCTACATGAAACCTGGAAACAAAATAAAACAACAATAAAGAGAGGGTTGGGGATACAGCTCAAGAGTAGTACACTTGCTTAGCATGATAAGGCCTGAGTTTAATCCTCAGTACTGAAGAATGGAGGGAGGAGGGGGAGAAGAAAAAGAAGGTGGAGGAGGAGGTGGAATAGGAGGAGGAGGAGGACGAGGATGAGGAGGAGGAGGAGGAAGGGGAGAGGAAAAGGAAGAGGAAGGGGAGGGAAAAGGAAGAAGAAGAGGAAGAAGAAGGAAAGAAAGAAGGAGGGTTTAAAGGACAGAGAAAGAAAAAGAGAAAATTGCCAACTTGCCAACTTAAAAAAAATTAGAGTCCCACTAAGTTAAAAAAAAAAAAGGGGGGGGTGCTGGTGCCCTGAGCGGACCTTGGACACAAGCTCTGCAGCCAGTCCCAAAACACCCAGAGGAAGCTCCACTCCCAGACGCTCTGACACTCTCGGGATCAGAGGTGAGGAGGACCCAACATCTGTCCAAACACCAGGAGTAACTGGGACCAGAGGGACCAAGCACACAGGAACTCTGCCAGCAGAGTGGCTCGGGTTCCTTCCAGTCTTTCTGGGCTGGTGTCCTAGACCTTGGGCCTAGGCTCCACAGCCAGTCCCACAACACCCAGAGGAAGCTGCTGCACTTCCGAGGTGCTCTAACAAGCCCAGGGTCACACGATCCCAGAATCACAGAGTCACAGAGACTGCCTGACTCTGAGGAGTTCTGATACAACCAGGATCACAGGAAGCACTGACTCAAGTCAGAATTAGCAAGGGCAGGTAGCACTAGAGATATCCAGATGATGCAAGGCAAGCATAAGAATATAAGCAACACAAACCAAGGTTACTTGGCATCGTCAAAACCCAATTCTCCTACCATAGCAAGTCCTGGACACACCATCACACAAGAAATGCAAGATTCAGATCTAAAATCACTTCTCACGATGATGATACATACAGGACTTTAAGAAAGACATAAATAGCACCCTCAAAGAAATACAGGTAAACACAGGTAAACAGCTAGAAGCCCTTCAAGAGGAAACACAAAAATCCCTTAAAGAACTACAGGAAAACATAGTCAAACAGGTCAAGGAAATGAGCAAAACCATCCAGAATCTAAAAATGGAAATAGAAACAACAAAGAAATCAGAAAGAGAGACAACCCTGGCCATACAAAACCTAGGAAAGAAATCAGGAGTCATAGATGCAAGCATCACCAACAGAATACAAGAGATAGAAGAGAGAATCTCAGGGGCAGAAGACACCATAGAAAACATTGACACAACAATCAAAGAAAATGCAAAAAGCAAAAAGCTCCTAACCCAAAACATCCAGGAAATCCAGGATGCAATGAGAAGACCAAACCTAAGGATAATAGGTATAGAAGAGAG
>JADRCD010223362.1:0-25076 GCA_019843815.1 Montemys delectorum
ACAGAGTTACGTACTTCTAAAAGCAGGCTATTGATCTTATTATTAATCATTATTCCAGCATTGGGTATGGAACTCCAGGCCACTTGTAGCTAAGCCAGCCTCTATCTCAAAATCATATTCCATAGCCCTGGAGACACTTAAATGATTTACATATTTGAGTAGAATTTTTAAAATCATTTTCTTTATTGTTGAAGTTGTTCGATTTATATACAATGAGATAACCTCCCTCAGTTCTCCTTTCAAATCTCCCCATATACTATTGCAAACTGGTAAAGCCACTCTGGAAATCAATTTGGCAGTTCCTCCAGAAATTGGACACAGTTCTACCGGAGGACTCAGCCATACCACTTCTGTGCATATACCCAAAAGATGCTCCAACATGTAATAAGGACACATGCTCCACCATGTTCATAGCAGCCTTATTTATAATAGCCAGAAACTGGAAAGAACCCAGATGTCCCTCAACAGAAGAATGGATACAGAAACTGTGGTATATCTACACAATGGAGTACTACTCAGCTATTAAAAATAATGAGTTTATAAAATTCTTAGGGAAATGGATGGATCTGGAGAATATCATCCTGAGTGAGGTAACCTAATCACAAAAGAACACACATGGTATGCACTCTCTGATAAGTGGTTATTAGCCCAGAAGCTTGGAATTACAGGAAGAACAATCCACAAACCACAAGAAATTCAAGAAGAAGGAAGACCAAAAGGTGGATATTTCATTCCTTCTTAAAAGGGGGAACCAAATACCCATGGAAGGAGTTGCAGAGATTAACTATGGAGCAGAGACTGAAGGAAGGACAAGCCAGCCTATATATAGCTATATCCTGAGAGACTCTGACAGTATCTGACTAATACAGATGTAGAGGCTCACAGCCATCCATTGAACTGAGTACACGGTCCCCAGTGAAGGAGTTAGAGAAAGGACCTATGGAGCTGGAGGGTTTGCAGCCCCTTAGGACGAACAACAATATGAATTAACTAGTACCCTCAGAGCTCCCAGGGACTCAACCACCAACCAAGGACTATACATGGTGGGACTGATTGTTTAGGGTTTGTGCAGGAACCCACAGATACTGTGAGTTCATGAGTATACATCATGTGTCCTGTCCAGAAGACAGCATCTGACAGCCTTCCTCCCATTCTTGGACTCCTTTTCTTCTGCACACTGTGCTGTGAACTCTAGTAGATCTGAGCAGCATAGGGAGATACAGTGTTAATAAAGGTGCCAGACTCTTGACATAAAATATGAAGGAGTTTGATGGCTACAATTTCTCTTCTGGAACCTTGGCAGAAATAAAAGAAATAAAAAAACAGGTGACTGACCAAGAAGTCAAGTGACAGTAGGTCCTGCCACTTCCACCACAGTCTCAAAATGGGGGTATCCAAGCCTGGAAAGTTTCTGGATTTAGTGTTTAATCCACACAATGGTATGTGAGAGATAAAGAAAAAGCTGATGAGTCTACCTATTCTATGCTACCACCAATCTTACCGGTCAGTTTTCCAGCGTATATAAATTCTTTTATATATTTACTGAAGGCAAGCATACGAAGCCCTCAATATTTTTATTTCTGTTTTGTAGCTCTTGGTCAATAAGATGAGAACTATATGAAACTGTGTTTTTCCCTCCTTGGAAGGTTCAAGCATTTGTCAAGAAAGCATTATAAAACAGTTCAAGTCGTCTTAGACAAATAGACAGATCTCCCGGTATCAATACAAGTTAAGGAATGAGCACACAGCTGTGCAGCTGGTTATGTGTCCAAGTCCAGCCTGATTAAAAAAAAAAGATGTATTATAGTACTGATTTTCAATCTAAATTCTCCTTTCATTGATTCAGTTTTAAATCAAATTCATCAAGTTGTAAAATTTGATTCTAATGTAGAACAAGATAAACACATACTGTTGAGATAATGACTCAAGACAATGACTTTTTTCGTTAGTTTATTTATTCACTTTATAGCCTGATCATACCCCCAATGGCCCCCCACCATCCCTAAGCCCCCACCCTCTTCTTCTCCCCCATGGAAAACAGTGAGTTTTAGTGACTTCAGAGTAGCTTGAAAATTGTCACATGGGGTAGAAATTTAATAAACATCAATGTTCCAAATTCGTGTTCACAATGACTGTCTTTTGGAAGTATGATTAGTAACTTCAAGTATTTTTCTTCCCAGAGAAAATAGAATGCTGTGACCAACATGGTCCTGTTAGCAGCATCCTAGCATGGTCCTGTTAACAGCATCCCTTCCTGTCTTCTTCCTGAACTTTATAACTGTTGATTACTCTTTCTGTCATTTGGAGGTTATAAGAAATTTCTACTCATGGTAGATTGTTATTGCTTTCATTAATTATGAGTTAGAGCACTATTTCATCCTTTTAAGGAGTGGTCAGAAATGATCATAGAAATGACATATGCCTTTTAATATTAAGTAGTACTGGGGATGGAATCTTGAGGTTGGGTTGAGAGTTTTCTACATTCAAAAGTTAAGTAGCCATTTTTACTTTTCTAAAGTTAGAAATTTGTCTTGCAGTACACCTCCTCCTATGTGAGTTTCTATATTAGTATTTCCCCAAACTGCTGATATTAATGAAAGATATAGGTACACAGGGATTTCACCGTACTGTTAAAGTAGAGCTAGATTAAATATATATATAGAGAGAGCTGTACATCCTAAAGGGAAAATCAGTTCATTGCACAAACTGGGTTTATGTACTGCAGAAAGACCGTACTAACCACAAGGGGGTTCAAACCAAATGTCCAAAGGAGTCTCAAAATGTCGAACCTGATACTTCAACCATGAACCATTCTATTATATGTTTGTCCAATATGATTCTTACACTGACCCCTGGATATTAGAAGGACCCTATGCCCTTGTGGAAACCTTACCAGGCGCTTCCATTAAAAAATGAGTTTGTTTAGCTCTGACTTCAATTGTGATAGTAAATACTATATCCTAGGTTTAAAAAGTGAATACGATCTCGGGTGGGAGTAGGAAATGCCTGTAGCGAAGTTCTAGTCTGAGAAAGGAGTGTGACTATCACAACTTAACTGCCACATGGAACACAAGGTTTCAAAACCCCCTCACGCATAACTTAGTAGCCGGTTTCGTCTTTACTGGTGCCCTTTGGTTTTTAACAAATTCTCTCTGGAGTCTATTTCATACGATTTTTCATTTGTTTTCTCTTTAAAAGTCATTTCTGCTAGGAGAAATCCTCAAATGCGTGAAAAATTTGTATTCAATTCACCCTCCAAGCTTTGTGTGGAACAACACTTCAGAGACCACTCGGAAGCTTTAGACCCTGAAAATGGTGTGGTCCGCTTGCTTAACTAGATTGGCTGCACGCAGCACAGTCCACCTGTGCCCTGGCGTCTGTGCTGATTGCCTTTTAGCTTCTGAGTGCAATTCAAGGTGATCATTTTAATCTCTCGGGCCCTGTATGGCTTGGGACCCAGTTATCTGATAAATTGCTTCTTTCCCTGGGCATGACAATTAATATCAGCCCGAGTGCTGCTACAAGCAGTTTCCTGTTCTTAAAGCTGAGCGTCTGAAGGCAGGAGAATGAGTGTATATACAGAACTGCGGAAGCGGGTGAGAGCCACATCAGTGGCTGACGGCACTTCCTATTCCTTTCCAGGAGAACACGTTCCGGTGAACACAGGGTATATGTGTGTGCATGCACGTGTATACATGTGGCGACCTTTCCCTTAGCTAGTCCAATTAGCACTCGAAATTTTCCTATAATCTTTTTTTTTTTATTTTATTTTACATTTTATCACATTGTTTCAGCCCTTCGGTTCTTATTGGCTTTAAGAATAGATATTTAAAACTTTCCATGGGTGAGTGACATTTCTTAAGCTCAAAGCCCCTCCACTACTTATTTTCTCAGCAACATAAATCATAATTAGAAGGAATGAATGAAAAAGTAAGGTATTCATTTAGTAATAAGTATGAAGACACAGGTTCAAAAGAGTCATCAGTATTTGCATTTCTCAAGTGTTGGCTGAAGATTAGGAGGACAGTTACCTATAAAATACACCTACACAATGAAAAAGAATTGCTGTCTAAGAATAATTGCATACGGAATTTTGAAATGGTACTGTCTTTAGTACACATTTTCTCCAACACAACATTGATGGGCATTGCTTGACACTGTGAAGAAATATACATGAACTCATGATCTTGACTCGGCCCATGACTATCATGGTGGGAAGCAGACAGGTAGGTTTCTTGAGCAGTAGCATGGAGCTTCTGGCTGGTAGGCAGAAAAGAGAAACTGAGTTTTGCACAGGCTTCTGAAACCTCAAAACCCATCTCCAGTGATATACCTCTTACCACAAGGCCACATCTCCTAATCCTTCTGTAACAGTTCTACCAACTAGATGACAAACACCCAAATAGATGAGCCAATAGGGCCCATTCTCATTTAAATCCCTACAATATTTATCATGGGAACATTATACAAGAGCTATTTCTCCTAGGGAAGAAATATGGAACAGGAAGAGAACCTTCAGAATGATCAGGGGGTGTCCCACCCTCATCACTCTGCTCTGTGTGATGGCTAAAAACTGGAATATTTTATAGGAAGAAGAAGCTGGCGATCAGAACCAGGCAAATGACTTTGAAGTAAAGCTAGCAACAACGAACACAATAATGGCAGTGTCCTAAGCAGAGAGGTCTCACAGTACAGGGTAGAGAGATGGGACAGGAATATTTGGATGGTAGCAAGAAACAGGGAGAGTGTTTGGCTAAGCCAAGTAATGAGCGAGATAAAGCAAAGGTCTAGAATACAGAGCCGAAAGTGATAAGGAAACTTCAGGACAAGGCTGGCGAATCAGCAGCACTATAAAGCTAGCTTGGTTTTACCTAGTCATTGTAATATTTTGTTTTAGATCATAAAATCTGAATTATCAAGATAGATCAAGGAAGTAATGCTTTTTCCTGAGTTTTTCCATGGCATTGGGAGGTGTACTATGTATTGCTATTTATTAATAGTTACTTTTCTATTGCTGCAATAAAACATCATGGCCAAGACTATATACTGAAGAGTGAGTTTATTCTGCCTTATGATTCTAAAGGGATGAGTCCCTTCACTGCCCCTGCAATGAAATGCCAGTCATGGACGCAGGACTGGAAGGATGAGAGCTCACATTCTGAACCTCACATATGAAGTAAAGACAGCAGCTAGAAATGGTGTGAGTCTGATATATTTTTGTAAAATATTATGAAATGATACACTATATACACATATATGGTATTTTTAAGTATTATACATGTATTTTATACACATATTGTGTGAACAAATATCTGATATTTTAATTAAAAATTATGAACTGATTCACACATTTGATGTTTTAAGTAATATATGTATATTTGATTCATACATATATTTGAATCACATGAAGGACTGTGTGTCTGTATGTTTGTAAACTACACTCATTTAGCTCCCACGACAGTGCTGAGACATTTATTTTTATGCTTTTGGAAAGAGAGACATAAAGAACTTAAGTAAGTTGCCACTTTACAAATAGTGTTCAGTAAATAGAGTTCAAACCTATTTTGTTGTCTTACTTTTTCTATTATATTTTTTTCTAGAATACCTCTTAGCTATGAAATATGATATAAACATACTAACATTACCTTGTGTGCACGAAAGAAAAAGTAAATCATAAATATTTCATTTAGACAGGGTTTAAAATGAATGAAAAGCTTCAGTTCCTTTTTTCAACTTTATTTTTCTTAGTCCACATTTGTTCTACCAGTAAACCATCAAGTGATGTAAGATTTTCTATGATTTCCACACTGAACAATTTGGAACACCTTAATGACCATCAAGTTTAATATTCCACCAAATGCTGTTCTACATTTTCTTTCAAAGACACTGAAATTTATGTTTTCTAGTTCATGGTATAGATAAGGTTAACATAGTTGACAGCACCACATTCCAGCTTGAGAAGAACAAAATAAGACCCCATCAGAGACTTGAATAAAAATATTGACTGAGATTCCTTTGGTTTTGAGAGAGAAAGTTGTAGCTCCACCCCTCATTTCTTATGCAAATTATCAGGAAAACTACACTCGCTCCCCTATGAAGCTAGCTTTATTCCCTGAAAAGAGACAGAAATTCCAAGCTGCTTTTTGCAAACCATTGTTCTGTCAGTCCCTTAACCAGGGAGGGCTGTCTTGTATCAGGACAACTGCTGGGCACTGTTTGTAATAATGGTGGCGTCTCCATGGAATTGGGAGTGCAGAGCCCACAAGTTCTTCCCAGCTCTGGCTGTGACTGGAAAGACAAGAGTCTAAGGTCTCAGTTCTTAGTGAAAACTTTGGGGCAGAGACTGACTTGCTTATCCTTGAAATGACAGTCTCTTTTCGAAAAAGCAGAGATTTCAACATTTTTTTTATAACGGTGGTTTTTCTCTACACAGATTAATTTTTGAAATATTATTTGATAAGGTAAATGGAAGTGAATCAGACCACACAAATTAGATTTTCTCTAAAATGAACCTGGATTTAAACAACTAGGAGTGTGATTGTCCCCAAATCATTTGGGTTTTTATTGACTCCAAAGCATTGGAAAGTCAAATCGGGCTTTGCTGGCTGCTGGAATGCAGCTATTGTTCCAGTGAGGGCAACTGATCTTTCAAGAATATAATTTTAGTTCTTTCTAATTTTAAGAAACATTTTCCAGTCAGTTAATAATAGTTTTTTTATATAAAAAACAAGGCAAACATTTCTCCCAGAATTTATTTATTCAAACAAAGTCCTGTGTTAACTTTATCTGGTGAATAACGTAATGAGCTTCCGTTTTCCTTCATTGTTAAATCCTGCTTCTCATTTAAAATTAAGTTGCTTTTGCAGAATTGTTTAGAGTCAAGGTTGATGAGTCCACGGGGAACTGTGCAGGTGGAGGACCAGGAATTTATACTCCTGAGAAGCCCTGAGGTTCTCATGGAGATCTAACCCATAATGACGGATGAAAACATTCTGATTTTCACTGGTGACTGGCAGATGGTGGGGCTCCTGAAATTCATTGGAACATCCTTCTCCTTTATATTTTCAAACATGTGCTAGATGAATGCAGGTATATGATTATGAATTTAGGTGATTAATAAAATACCCAATTTCCAACTGGGGTCCAAGGTATAACTTTTCCATCCATTAGATTATCCTACAAACATTCGCACATATATGTACAAATCACACACACACACACTTAGATATAAATTATTTTCCTCAAGACCTTTGTAAAGTGTTCATTAGTTTTAGATTGGTAGTAGAACAGTGAACTTTCTCATACATCACATGCCTACATATATGCAGGATGAATGCCTATATGAATACTTGTATATGCCTGAGAACATATGGAATCAGACTAGAGTAAGACACATAATTTTAAACTCTACCTGGCACTTAGTCTGTTCTCCTAGTATGATTTATAAGGTGTTCGTGTGTGCAGCTGATGATAGAAAAGACACAGACCTGGCAAGCTGAGGGTATTCACAATTACCCTTTCTATATTCTCCCACACTATGTAATCTGTGTTTATATAATTCATTTTTGTTTTGAGAAGGCAGTGAATTCCATCTAATTTGCCTGTTGAGTTTTAAAACTCCTTTATGTCTCTGTAATTAATAATAAAATGAGAATTGATCTCAACTTAAATAAAACTATAGTTTATTATTTGAGATATCACTGAAATAACACTTTAATATAGAGTATATTAATATAATTTTAATTTTGCTGAACATAAAATAAACTTCACATTGGTTAATTTGTTATTGAATGTAGTCTCTGGGCAAGAAAATATTAGAATGTATTTTTTAAATCATGGTAATATTTTTTTGAAGAAAATTAAATAAATTATCTCAGAACCAAATAAGAAGAGAAGTTGTTTAGAACCAAATTAGCATGAGTATTATGAGAGGCAATTCTACTTCACCTTTATTTCCAGATATACAAATATGTACGTATATATATATATATATATACACATATATGCACTATATATGCACACACATATATGCATGCATATATATATACATATACATATACATATATATATATATATATACACACACATACATACCCCACATACATATATGAAGTCTCTTATGTTTGTTTTCTTGCATTAAATGCCAGTAACTTGTAGTCTCTTCCTAGGCTCAGTATATGAGGCTGCTTTAGAGCAGATGTCCTCAAAAGAATATGCCCTGGATATGCTGATGACTAGAATCACCTGATGGTAATATGCTCCCATTTCCCGTTCCTACTTTCAGTTCCACTTCATCTAGCATGTACACAGCCTATTGACTGACCAAATAAATCAATTATAACCCTCCACAGTTGAACACCAGTTGAATAGTGTTACCACCAAGAAACACAGTATGTGTTCCCGACTCTACCACACATCATGAGAGGCACCTGTGCTCTTCAATTCAATACAGGTAAGACATTACTCATAATAGTTTCACTGTATTCTTGGCTTCATGCATTTTCTCCAAAGCAACTCATACTATCCTCACATGTGCATTGCACAACTTCATATGGCTTTGTCATTTAACTTTATGAAATGTCTTTGTAATTTTGTGTAAACTTTTCACAATCGGCTATTTGGCAGAAAGGGAAATCTCTGGCATAGTTTCTTGTGCTTTCAGCGAGGACCAGTTTGGTCATGTTTCAGCTGAGCAGTAACTTAAACAAGTTCTTCTGATCTACTGCTGATGTCTGAGTGGTGCTAAGAACCAAAGGGAGAATTAGACTAAGGGAATGGATGTTTTAAGCAAGAAGCGTATCTTTAATATGTTTTCCTTGAAATAGATGACATCATACCCACTTTCCTCCCTTTAGTACCTCCCAAGTACTGTCTACCAGTCTTTCCCAGGCTCATGCACAAGTGTCTTAAAATTGGAATGCATTTTGAAATTACTGATAATGTAATCACAATGAGCTCAGAGTTCTAAGCAGGAAAAAAGCCTCAGTTACAACCAGGTCCCTCTGGTGTAAGTGGAAAAGATGCAGAATCTCCAATGCCAGTGAGCTTATCTGGGGCCATAATAATACCAAATCAGTCTCTCTTCTCAAGCAATCTGGATTTTCTTTTACCTTTGTGTACCAGGTCTTTCCATGTCACAGCAGACCACTGGCAAGGGCAATAACCAACAGCAGTGGCCACTATCTATGTGAAGAGCCCCATCTGGTTGTAAGTCTTTTTATTCCTTGGAGATAGATTGGAACCAGGGTTCCAGTTTACTGGGTTAGGCGGTCCAAGTACCTCTCCAGCTGCATGGTTTCTATGAGAGGCAGCCAATTAATTTTGTGGTTTATTTACTTTGCAAGGTCCTCATAACAGCAACATGTGCCCTCTCGGCCCCAGAGTTTAATTACCATCAGGACATCCTCCCAGTCTTTGGAGCAGAGCTTCTCCTTAGCTCACAACCTGAGTGGAACGCAGAGGCTGGGGCACATCCACTCTGTGGTGTGAGTCACCAGGATTCGATTTTGTGTCTCTATTCCCTGGTTTGGTTTGAGCTGCTTGTGGAGTGGACAGATTCTCAGTTGACATCACAGCTTTAATGAGGAGCAAACATTGTTTTGGAGTGGTGCAGCTGAGGAGCAGGGCCCTGGTGGAAGATGTTGGTTTTGGCAGAAAGAGTGGTATGATCAGGCATAACAGCTGGCAAGAGAGCACTTACTGTGGAATAAAAGTGTCTGCTAACTAGAAACCTCTCCCTGCCTGCTGAAATTTCAGGGAAACATTGTACATATTTCGGAATCTGGAATTGTTACTTCTTAGAATCTTGAAAAGGAGGAAAAACAGCTGTAACTTTGCAAATATGAAATGTGTGTGCGGAGAATGAAGGACAGGGGAGGTTTGTTTTGTTTTTTTCCATCTAGGAGAATTAAGATTGAGATAGGATCTGAAATTCGGTTTGAATGACAAGTCAAATTTGGACTCTTAGACATGGGCTGGATAATCTCAGGTGGAAAGCCCAGACTGAACCAAGGCAAGCACAGCATAGAAGGGATCCAGTTTTGAACTTTGGAGTCCAAAGGGGGAGAGTAGGAGGTCAAGAGGCAGGTATCATTAGGCATTTGGAGGACCTTGAAAAGTAGGTTGTTCTTTAGACCAAGGGAAGTTTAATTTTTCTAAAACAAAACAAAACAACAAAACAGAATTAGTAAACTCAATCCTGTGCAAAACAATTCATTTTGTTAATTATTCATTAGCCCTTTTACATATTCTGCTTATTATTTAGTGTATCAACACTCTGCACACGTATATCAAGACACAGGGCATAGTGAACCTTATTTCAAAAAAAAAATACCAAAAATGGAGTGAAGATTATATAGGATATGTTAATAAAATTTTATTTTTTCTTGCATTTGATTTGGTGATGATGGTAGAGAACACAGAACTATGCTTCTGTATGCTTTCTGCTGCTGAATATAGGACTTTAAATCCATTATGTATAGATTTCCATTTGGACATATTTGTACATGAATACATATATATTTAGAGGGAACATTACAAACATAGAAGAAGATATCATATATGATTTAGTTAGGATAGTAAATTCTTTCAAGTCTGAGATTCAGATTTCAGAAAAAGGATTAAACTTTAAAAATACATTAAGCATTAAGATAGATATTTTTTAAGAACTTCCAAAACACCAGGTTATTCAGATAATGTAGTAACGTCATTGAAAAACCACTTATCTCTTCATCAAGCAAATTTTGAGGTAACTTTTACATACATCTTTGCATCTGCCTAAAGAATTTTGGTAACACTCAATTTCTCTGTGAAGGCTAGCATCTTCTCACGAATCCAGGAAAGGGACACCTCACAGACTCCCCTTAAACTGAAGGAAATATTAATTTATATATAAAGTATTGAGGTTGTTAAATCAATGTCACAAAGTCACTCTGATCTTTATCAAAGCAAACCTTAGTACTAACTTAATAATTTATTTGTAAATCTTGTATTTATTAGAACAAGAAGTGTGTTGTGCAACTCGGTAGTTCCCATCAGGCCATGGTATTATTTGGTAACTCATAAACTTCACAATAATTCAGATAGAATTGCATGCTTCCTTAGCTGTTCACTTGACTATGCAGGCCAAACAGGGGACTACAGGAAGTACTTGGAGTCACTGTACTTCTTCCCAATGTGAGACATAGTGGAGATGGGAGACTGGCATCCTGAGAGGAGAACCCTGACATGTTGCTAAACACAACAAGATGCACAGAACATGTCCAAAAGGAAACATTTCACCCACACTATCCATATTGCTGCAGTTTAGAAACCATATACCTGAAAATCAGAAATGACTACCTCTGCTATGACTATAACGGGTTTGTATTCTTGAAATTGGGTGGTAGCTTAGGTTCTTATTCTATTGCTGAGGCAAAATACTCTGATGAAAGCAACTTAAGGGAGGAGGGATTTATTTCAGTTCAAAGTTCAAGGGTACAGCATGTCATGGCCTGGGAATCAAGGTAGTGACAGTGACTGGTCACATCACATCCACAATCAGGAGTCAGAGAGTGATGAATGCCTACTCCTGCTTAGCTCCTCATTCTTTACAGTCCAGGAACCCCACCCAGGGAATGGTCCTGTCCACAGTTTTGATTGTGAGTCTCACATTAATTAACCTAATCAAGATAATCAGTCACAGACATTCTCAAAGGCTCGCTTTAATCTAGATAATCTCTTACAGATGTACCCAGAGGCTTAGCTTGTAGGTCACTCTAGCTTCTGTCAAATTGGCAATTAACACTAATATCACAGTGGGAAGACATTTACGTGCCCTCCCATACTGACCCAGTCAATCAAGAGGAAAAAACTATCTCAACCAGGTACAAGAAAAAGTTCACTGAACAGTGTAGCTATCTGGAAGCCAAAGAGGAGATTCCCTGCTTCTGGTGTGACGGGGAGAGAAGGAACTGTGGACAGAATTAATTATACAGCAAATGTCCTTGTACAGGACAAGGAGGAAGTTAAAATTCTGTGTATGGCTAACATCTCTAATGCTCCCAAATAATAATCGGAGGCAAATAGAAATATAGAAAAGCAAGTACATTTCAGCTAACACAAATTTAATGGATCAAGCTAATAATAATGTTAACATGAGTCAAATTAATTCACAAAAGAAAAGTTCACAGGCATAATGAGGAGTAGTATGCCTATCCACAAGAGGGATAAAAATACTGGTTGATTTTATGTATTGATGTGTTAGACCAGAATGTTCATTTGTTATAAAACTACAGAAATGAAATACTGAAAGGAACGGCTCCCAGAAAATAGATGTAGCCATATTAACAAGGCTACAAACAATACTTTTACATTAGGTGAATCATATCCAATAATAAAAAGAGCAAAAACATAGGATAAAAAGTCACTTTCCCAAGAGACCAGAAAGGTTTTGGTTTTCCTTGCAATGAATAGCATAGCCATCAAACATAAAACACTAAGGAAAGCCCTTCCAAGAACTAGATAAAAGCAGCATGCTTGGCGAAGGACTGTAAAATAATACAAAGAATACGGAGAGGAAAATGATGGAATTCTCAGCGTAAATATAGATGCCTTTGTAACAAAACAGGTTATTTCTAAGCTGGGGATCAAAAGTTCAGTGGCTGCTAAGTACAGATTATTTCCAAGCAGATGCAGTGCTGAATTTTGGGCACATAATGTCCTGGCAGTCATGTTCTCTAACTAAACAGCAGTCTGTCTGAGGAACAGACCCAAACCAAACCACCAACAAGCCCAGAAACCAATCTTATTTAGAAATTTAGAAGCATACATTTATTTAATTAGTGTTCTGGTGGTGTTTTTTTGTTGTTAGTTTAGAAAGGGTTTCACCATGTACCACTGGTTGGCCTGGTACCCAGACTACAGAAAATGAAAGTAGAAAAAAAAAAAAAAAAAGAGAAAGATTTGAATAAAAAATGAAAATAGGTTTGAGTGATCATGAACATAGTATAACATCAGTTCAAAACATGAGTTTGAAATACAGAAGGAAGACAGGGGCTTCTGCTCACTTGAGAAAATAAAAAACAAACAAACAAACAAAAACAAAAAACAAAAAACTCCCTGCTCAGTTTGCAAGCAACTTCACTAAGGAAAACCTTTATACTTACTGCTTCTACTTTTACAACCTTAGAAAAGTGTCTTGTGAACCTTCTAGCTGTAAGTGTCCTGACCATTATAAGTTTCATAAGTGTCCAGAATCTTACAAGTTTAGTTTCTTAAGTCATATGTGCCTCCCTCCAAGAGTGAATGCTTCAAGTTGCATGAGATAGCTACAGGACAGTCCTACTTGAATTTTTACTTAAAATATTCTGATAAACATAAGAAGGTATAAGAAAAATTAAAAATTCAATAGAAAAAAACAAAATACATTGAAAACCCAAAGGCTATCAAAACCATGCTATTCATATATAATTTGCAAATAACTATTTTAATGTATAATATATAATTACAAAAGTTAGAAAACGTTTAAAATAGTAATCAAGTAGAAAGAAAACATAATCACATCTTTGAAGTGGAAATTTCTGGTTTCTTTGGAGACTTAGTTGAGTTATGTGATTCAGTTTTTCTGGAAACTGTATTATGAGAGGATGTTTTGCTGAAGCAGACACATGAGAAGATGTTTTGGTGAGAACAAACATGTGGTATTTTTCTGGAAGCTGCCTGGTGAAGCATATATGTATATATATGCTTCTTCTAGCTAGTTACTTTGGGGTTACTCAGTATATTCTTGGAAACTGCTTCTGACAGTGAGTCTAAAGGCTTGTGGATCTCTTTCAACTGACTCACATTACTTCCTAAATGTTCATGATGATTTCATATGCTTACCAAGGTTGTACATTGCAATTGCTCCAAAGCTCCCATGAAAAATAGTTTGGGTGACTTCTTCCTTAATCCTTTCCTCTGTATTTGTGTTGCTAATGTTTGCTGGTTCCTAGTACGTTTTCTAGGTTAAAGGAAACATAGAAGTGGCACTATACCCCTACTCTCCCCTTTTTGCTTATACCACAGCTGTTAAGATAGAGAATTGAATCCACTACAATGACAGAGTGATGTATGAAAGGGCAAGGTTGCCTGAGCCTAGGCAAAGGAAGAATTCCCAAGCTGCTACAACCTGCACTTGAGATGGGTTTTGAAGTTAGAACAGTCATCTCTGAGACTTACTGCTGAATAAGCTCAACCCTTCCTAGTTATTTCTGATATTTGGCTGGCTGTTTCAACTCAGCCTTTCTGGCTCAAACTCCTATTCAAGCTGCTTTATTCAATCTGGCTTCTCTCAGTTTCTCACCAAATTGCTCTACTTGACCTGAAACTAACTCTGGCAACTTGTTCCAGTCTTCTGGGTCCTTCTTATTCTCTGGCTTCAACTGCTTCTTCTGACCTTCACTGAACTGCATGAACTCAGAAGTTAATTCAACTGCACTGTTAACTCGATGCACTGACTCCCAACTCCCAACTCACTGACAACTGATTCTCTCTCCCTGATCTGCTCTTAAATAGTGTTTCTCTTAACTCTGACTCATTCAGTCAAATCTTTCTCTGCATTGTCACTTTGTCTGACTCTAAACAGGATGTCATTGTTTGGAATTAAAGATGTTACTAAACTATTCCAGCAGAATAGATTCAAGGTGTGTACTAAGGGCATGTATACATTTAAGCCAAATCACACAGACCCAGAAGGTCTTTGGACACAATTAGAGCTGCCATATTACTGGATTAAAATTCCTCTACACCAGGTACTTATCAACACCAGAGATGTGACTCTGTTTTCATCCACACCATCTAACAGATACTCACAGCTGCAATTAAAGAAGGTCCATTTCTTGCGCAGACGTTACTGTGCATGGCATGCTCATACTTAATGTGCAGTTGAGTTAAGCCACCTAGATGTATAGAAGGGAGGTAGTATTTACCACTGTAAGGCTGATTTCTGTTTATATAGACTGCTCAGAAAAGGAACTCAAGTATGACTGATAGATACTCTGGAGGAAGACTGGATAGATTTCCAGGGAAAGAAACCAGTACATATAAATCATAGAAATGTAAAATTGTTTAATAACTTTGGGAGAAATAAGAATTTGAAGTATTTTAGCAAAGACAACCATGTGGCAACAGATGCTTGTGGGACCATAGGGAGAAACTATGGAAAAACTTGCCTTTCCGGAACATTTCTTCAACTCTTAGGACAGGGCAGAAGCTCTGACTGAGAAATGCCTAGTTTTGCGACATGACTGACAGCCTAATTTTAAGGAAACCTGAAGGCATTTTTGTATTCTGTGACTCTTCAGGAGTATTCCAATAGGTATTTCTTCATCTCATCACAAATTGGTAATTTAAATTATGAGCATAGGTTTCATCCCTACCTTGGAGCTTGATACAGAAAAGATAATGCAGAAAAATATTTTAGTTATTCCAACATGGTCTATAAATACATTAAAATTTTTCTCTGTAGCACTTTTGGAAAAGTTGTGTTGCTACCTTAATCTGCATTAATCCCTTCATTATTGTCAAACTTCTTCAGTATCTTTATGTCGAGTCTGTGCTTTCTGAGGCATTCCTGTCTCTGTATTTCTGTCTGGGATCTTGAACTAGAAGAAAGTAAACATTATGTTCTTGTTAATTTTTGTGTGTGTATTTTTACACAAGAGCTATCATCTTCTTGGCCATAATCCTTTTGAAATAAGTTTTATTTTGAATGAATTCTGTCCTTGAAAGTTACATAAAATTGTTGTCATTATCAAGTTTGATATATTTCATTATGATTCCTACATTAAAATGATAATTATACCCATTTTCTCCTTTTACTTCACATAGAGTACTATTCACTTTCCACATAGTATAGGAAGCTTAAGATCACAATATGGGACTGAACAGAAAGATGACTGTCGAAAATGTCAATAAGTTACAAAAAGAAAAATGCCAGGGATAAAGCCTCATGTATAAATGTCCAGCCACAGACAGTAGAAGCTAAAATGACAGAAAGTGTGATGCACAGAGGAAAGCTGTCTTAGTCAGGGTTTCTATTCCTGCACAAACATCATGACCAAGAAGCAAGTTGGGGAGGAAAGGGTTTATTCAGCTTACTTCCACATGGCTGTTCATCACCAGAGGAAGTCAGGACTGGAACTCAAGCAGGTCAGGAAGCAGGAGCTGATGCAGAGGCCATGGAGGGATGTTCCTTACTGGCTTGCTTTTCCTGACTTGCTCAGCCTGCTCTCTTATAGAACTCAAGACTTCCAGCCCAGAGATGGCACCACCCACAAGGAGCCCTACCCCCTTGATCACTAATTGAGAAAATGCCCCACAGCTGGATCTCATGGAGGCACTTCCCCCAACTGAAACTCCCTTCTCTGTGATAACTCCAGCCTGTGTCAAGTTGACACACAAAACTAGCCAGTACAAAAGCCAAATTCTGGTACATCATCCATACACTTAGCAACTGCTATTTTGAAAGATAGAAAACTGCAATTTTTTTTTTTATCATAGTGATGAACAAAGATGTAGCTAAAGTAAAAG
The DNA here is from genome assembly GCA_019843815.1 of Montemys delectorum. Lineage (NCBI taxonomy): Eukaryota > Metazoa > Chordata > Mammalia > Rodentia > Muridae > Montemys > Montemys delectorum. Next base: position 16,552 of record JADRCD010223362.1, read on the forward strand.
TTGTCAGTGATCCAAGAACTAACTCATATTTAGAATAGCCAAGATTGTTTTTTCAAATATTAAAACATGAAAGTTGTCCTTAAAAATTCAAGTACCCAGGGTTCAACAAACATTACCACTAGAGAATAAGGTAATGCCTTTTGCAATTCTGATCTATCTTCTTTGAAGATTCTTCTGGTAATTTGGCTAATATTTAAGGTTCATGTTATATAAAAATCAGAAATATCACACCTCATAATACTGGAAATGCTACTTGCCCCCATTTGATCATTACACACTAAAAATGAGATACTACTAGCATGCTGTACCTGCACCCTCAAGTAGGTGAAGAGTGGAATGGTTGTTCCCTCTTAGAGGCTGAGCAGGTTAGCAAGAAGAGGAGTGACAGCTGGCTACTCAATGAATACAAAGTCATAGCCAGAGAGGATAAGTAAATGTTTGATTGCACAGCTGGGGATGATAATCAACAATGATGCATTATTGAATATTCTTACAAGCAGGAGTCACTGCAGGTGGGTTCTGAGGTTTCAAAAGACTAATTAAATTTTAACTTAGCCCTCTCTATTTCCTGTTTGTGAGCTCTCAGTTGCTGCTTTAGGTGCCTGCTGCCTCTGCTCAACCATCACAGACTCCCTTCTATAACCATAAAGTCTCTCTCTCTCTCTCTCTCTCTCTCTCTCAAGCACACACACACACACACACACACACACACACACACACACACACACAGACAGACAGACACACACACAAACTTTTCTTTGTGCAAGTTGCCTTGGTCATGGTATTTTATTAAAGCAATACAAAAATAACTGATATACATTTGAAGCTCATGCTATGAAAGATACAAAGTAAAAACATGATTAAAAAAGAACAATTCTGTATCTTTCATTTAACATTCATTCCTCTGCACAGGTTAATTTAGTAGACTGTAAAGAAGTACAAATTAGATTAGATCCCATCTTTCTACCATGCAGTAAATTCAGACTAGTGTATAAAAAAATAGCAAACCATCATATAGCTTTATTATTTAATATGTGTAAAATCATGGTTACAAAGAACAGGTAAGTCTCCTGTAATCTGAAACTTTTTCTTTGACCTTCTTACTCATCTCTTTCTACATTGTTTTTGGTGGGTACATATGTATTCCTTCCCTAGATTTTGTCTTTTAATTCTGTTTTTCCTTGTTCAGGAAAAATAGATATATGGAAATCATTTCTGTTCTCCTTGCCCTCAACGTAGCAGATTCAGTTTGTGAGGGAGACCTCATAACACAGTGTGGTGGGTTGAATGAGAATGAACCCTATAGGCTCATGTACATGAATGTTTGGTTACAGTTGGTGGACTGTTTAGGAGGGATTAGGAGGTGTGGCCTTGTTGAAAGGGGTATATCACCAGGGGTGGGCTTTAAAATTTCAAGTGCCCATACCATTCCCAGTTAGCTAGCTCCCCCTCTGCCTCCTTCTTGAGTATAAGATGGAGGCTCTCAGCTCCTGTACCAGCACCTTTGAAACTGTAAGCAAGCCCCCAATTAAGTGTCTCCTTTCATAAGTTGCCTTGTTCATGGTGTCTCTTCACAGTGATTGACAGCGACTAAGACACCAATCTTCAAATTGTTTTCAGATTCCAACCATTTTCTGCATCTTACATTGGAAACTAGTCTGATTCAAGCATTTCCTTTTTTTTTTTTTACTAGTTTTTTTGCTTTCATGCTGTCAGTGGACCTTTGGAACCCAGAAGTCAGTCTCCAGTGTCATTCCTTAGGCAATATCTGCTTTAATTTTGGGCAGGGGCTCTCACTGAGACCAGTGAATCTCCAATTAGACTAGGAGCAAGTTCTGGAGACCCTCTGTCTCTGTATCCACAGAGCAGGAATTAGATCCAGCTTTTTATGTGGGTGCTAAGATTGAACTTAGTGTCCTGGCTGCAAGGCAACTGCTTATACACTGAGCCAACTCCCAAGTCCCAAACTCAATGCTATTGGTCACATAGAACTGTTCTGTAAGTTCACTAACTTACAGAATGCTTTCTTTCTGATTCGTGATGTCATAAACTTGTGCATCTTCTTCAGACAACATTTCCCACTCCCAAATGATTTATAGTGTGAATTTTCTAATTGTTTGTGCAATTCACTTTTTCTGGAAATTCAAATATTTAAAAGTCATCTCAGTTTATATTAATTGCTATTTACCATCAATGGAACAATTAATCTGAGATCCTGGAACCACTATTACAAATGAATAAGGAAGTGTGGTGCTTGCTAACGTCCTCCAGTTATGAGGTTTATAATGAGGGAATGCATCTTTAAATAGATTCATTTGCTAGGCAGATACACTATTCATGGGAAGTTGTTAAGAAGAAGAAGAAAACTTCAAGCCTATCATAACTGGCGACTTATTGGATTAAAATGAACTCACTAAGCTTCTCAGTTCTGTTTTCATTTGAGCATTTTGTATCAAATATCATAAAATTTCCCATGAGAATTAATTAATTAATATAATTGATGCTAACATTTTATTAATCAAAGTTAACTGAGATTTTAGTTTGCATGGCAAACCTCAAAGGGAGTAGTTTATACATTTGACTCATTTTAACCCATGTTATTCTTTTAACTCTTTGAGCAAAATTCATTTAGGCTGGGGAGATGCTCAATTTGTAAAGTTCTTATTGCTCAAACATGAAGATCTTAGTTAGGCCTCCAGAACGCACACTTATGAACACAGCAATGGACACCTGTTGTCCTAGCACTGGGGAAGCAGAAAGGGGAGTTTTACTGAGGGTTACTGACCAGTCAATCTTGCCAAATTAGTAAGCTAGGTTTCATAAGATACCTTAACTTAAAATATAATGTAGAGGATAACAGAAAAAAAAAAAACCATACCCTATTGTCAGCCTCTGGCTTTTATGTGCACACACACATTTGTATATACCTACCTGCATCTGCATATACACAGACACATGACCATGCTCTCTCTCCTCTCTCTTATCTATCTATCTATCTATCTATCTATCTATCTATCTATATCTCTATCTCTCCCCCCCTCCATCTTGCATGTCTGCCTTATTGGAGAGAAAGCAACTGTCAGACCAGAGAAGTCATACTTGTTGAGCAAGGGCTGCAGCTTGAATATATTTTTTTATATGTCTTGTGTTTGCTAAGGCATGGCTGCCACTGAACAGGAGCCTTGAGGATGTAGAAATCCTATGGGAAGATAACTAGTGTTAGGATGATAGTTACTCAGCTTCAGAGAAGAGAAATTCAGTAATGTCAATGTGAAAGTAGGTGAAATTTTACTGATGGTATGAATCAGTAACTGGTGCCTCTGTGTGCAGAGAGGAACCAAATTAGACTATTAAAATATTTCCTTAGAGTCTCAGTGATTCTACCTCCCTTTCCTCACCTGTTCATCAGAATGCATGCAGCGACACATGTAGTTACTGGAATCATTCCAATCGCTTTTCAATTTGGGAGCACATTATGATTTCTGTTAAACAGGGACATGGATAGTTGGGAATACTTTGGATTAATGTCTAATTTACTTTTATTTGCTTTTCTTCTTATAACTGGACAACTCCTTGTAGTTTCATAATTTTTGAATCATCACCCATGAGTCTAAGGTCTTTAGAATGAGCTTCCCGAGGTCTTGTTATTAGTTAGCAAATTTAAAGAACCCACTGCGTCGGCCAAATCTCCTTATGCAAACCAAGTGAAATGTGGGAATGAAGTGATCCAATGTAACAAAGGAGCAAAATGAAATGATTTCTCACAGTTCCCTTTGTTTGTCTATTCTTAACCACCATCCTCTGGAAGTGTAAATGAAAAGTCCGGGGTGATTTATTTCACTAACTAAATAAATAGAGCACACCGTTGCCATTTCAGTTCACTGTGTACCTTCCCTTCTGGTGCCTTTCCTCCCTCTGCAAAAGCTATTTCAACAAGACCATGTAAATGTCTCTAATTGTGAGAGAAAATGTTAATATAACATTTACACAGTTCAACAGCTTCAAAGCTGTTTCATTGACTATGCTTAAAAGGCAACTTAAACACAGAGACCTCAAGTCCACATAAATGCCAGTTTAGTAGGACATTTGGTGACAGAGACTTAGAAACAGAAACAAAGAGGAAGAGAGTCAAACAGCCCATCTTCCAGCCTGATTCAAGTCATTTAGAAGCCCCATGCCTAAGCCAAGGATTATTAGTGATACAATCTACATCAGCTTGGCTGTTCAGGAAAAAACAGCTCTTATGAAAGAAAAAGGGGGAAGGGGGAGAAAAAAGGAAAGAAAATAGTTTAAAGCTCAGTAATTCAGGCTTGCATAAATCTTTAATGGATTCTGTCTTCTTATGACTGGCTATGCGTTCTTTTCTCTGCCCAAGGGAGACACTATATGTCTTAAAGGGAATAATAGTAACTCCATCTTGTGTGTAATATGATATCTGTCAGTAATCCTCGGGATTTAGGCTTTGTCTGCCATAAACAAAAGGCCACCCATCCATAATGTGTCTGAGCTATTCCAGACTCTTTACCTAAGCAGGTGACACCTCAAGATGGACGTGGGCAACTAAGCCCATTTGTACCTGCAGGCAATTTTGCTCCCAAGATAACTTAGAAAATGTAAAAACAACAAAACAACAACAACAAAAAGGCATATTTCTCTTCTTGAAAGAACAAAGTATGACCAGCACCCTGCAGTTGAATCCATTTCTTAGGCTTTTCTCTGGAGTTAGGATAAGTGTCAAATAATACATATTGTTTTGTGAGCTGTTGAAGGAGATACCATGTGGATTAATTTATTAGAGATATGTTAATTTCAACCCCTTATATGAAACAGATAATAATTGAAATAGGGGGGAAGTATTTTTGATTTATATGTTAAAGTTTCTCAAAAGATGAGTAAAGCTATATAGAGAAATCTATTTTGGCATCATTCCACCCTGAGGCATTGCAGACTGAACTAGGCTGTGGGTGGTTAATCTTCCTAAATTGGTGGATTTATTCATTCAGACGCAATGTACACCTATTACCTCTGCAGTACTTTACTCAAGAGAAACTAAGAAACACTTGCTTTTAGTGGACTGCATGAACTAATTGCAGAGTTTTTAATCTAAAAGAGCATCTGAGATTTTTTTTTTAAGCATGGCTGATACTGCAATTCTGAAAAAGTTTAAGCTACGAATTACATTCTGATAGGAAGAGCATGCCTTTAAGTCATGACTCACTTAACAGTGCCAACAACAAGAGAAAATTTCCAAGCTGGCTGGGTGAAGAAAACCATCTTACAAGCTAGATCTTGTAAGGAAGAAAAGTAGTTTGAACTGAATGCCAAAGTTAAGACAAAACCCATGCTGGTCTTTGAGACTATCACAAAGTCGCCACCAATGCATGTTAATGTCTGTCTGGTCTAATGGCATTTACACATGAAAGGGTAAATTATAATTTTGAATTAATGAATTTTAACAAAAGATAAATTCATCAGTAATTGGACCTTATTCTGTTGTTATAAATTTGTGACATTCTATAATACTCACTGATAATTCTACTCAATCAAAAGACAAGCAAAGTGGATGAAAGAGATCTGACTGGCAAGTATAGTAGGTGACTACTATTCCATTTCACAATATGTGACCATGCAATGCTGATATCTCTGAATAATGTTTTCTTAGTCATCAAAATTATATTTATAATTTATCCTTAGTCTACACATCATAAACTAATAAAAGGATTGGCTTATTAATTATTCAGTAGATCAAGTGTTGCTTCAACATGTTCCTTTTAGCATATGCAAATTTCATAAAAGCAAGTTTTAAAAAAATATCATGAAACAAGTCCTGGAACTCTCTTCCTAGAGAGAAACATTAAGAATTTATTGTTTTTCCAAATTTTTGACTGCTCTAGCTGATTTTAACTTGTTAAAAGTGATAGAATGGGTATTTCTTGTGTTTATTCATACTTTAAACTATTGAAATATTATACCCTGAATTATTCTCTTGCATTCTTTTTTTTGAGCTAAATTGTCCTCAGTTTTACTCTGAAGAGGATAGAATAAATATTAAAGCATTTTCATCAATTAAAACAATTTTTAAATTTAAATATACTTAATCATATTCTTTTTCTTCTTCAAAATACAAACAAAACCTCAACACAATAATAAAATCCTTTAAGACCAAGAAAACAAAACAACATACAAAAGGAAAAAATGAAATAAACAAATAAGTCTCCCAACTATAACTAAATAAAAGCACATAAAAAATCTTGTGGGAATGAACTCTCAATTCTGAACATCTATGCTTCAAGTGCAAGGGCATCCACATTCATAAAAGAAACTTTACTGAATCTCAAAGCACACGTTGCACCCCATACAATAATAGTGGGAGACTTCACCTACCCTCTGCAATGGACAGATCATGGAAACAGAACTAAACAGAGACACATTGAAACTAACACAAGTTATGAACCAAATGGATCTAACAGATATTTATAGAACATTTTATCCTAAAGCAAAAGAATATACCTTCTTCTCAGCAGCTCACAGTACCTTCTCCAAAACTGACTGTCACAAAACAGGCTTCAACCGATACAAGAAGATTGAAATAATTCCATGCACCCTATCAGATCACCACGGACTAAGGATAGTCTTAAATACCAACAAAAACAACGGAAAGCAACCTACACATGGAAGCTGAACAATACTCTACTCAATGATAACTTGGTCAAGGAAGAAATTAAAGGCTTTTTAGAATTTAATGAAAATGAAGACACATCATACCATAACTTATGAGACACACTGAAAGTCGTGCTAAGAAGAAAACTCATAGCTCTGAGTGCTTCCAAAAAGAAATTGAAAAGAGCTTACACTAGCAGATTGACAGCACACCTGAAAGCTCTAGAACAAAAAGAAGCAAGTACACCCAAGAGGAGTAGATGGCAGGAAATAATCAAACTCAGGGCTGAAATCAACCAAATAGAAACAAAAAGAACTATACAAAGAGTCAACAAAACCAGGAGCTGGTTCTCTGAGAAAATCAACAAGATAGATTAAACCCTTAGCCAGAATAACCAGAGGGTACAATGACAGTATCCAAATTAATAAAATCAGAAATGAAAAGGGAGACATAACAACAAAATATATCTTAAAATAATTATTGTTTGTTGAATATCAACAGTTGAAAATATTAAAAGCATGTTCTACAAAAAAATATCCTGTGGGATTTTTGTTGGCCAACTATTTTTCTGAAGTATTCTTTGGGCTATGAGGGAGATTTGACGGCGATCTCCCATTATATCTGAGCGTTTCAAGTCTCTTACTCTTTGTGTAATCCCTGGGTGTGGGTCTCTATATTTGTCCTCATCTTCTGCACAAGGAAGCTCCTCTGATGATGGTTGAATAAGGTACTGATCTATGAGCATAGAAGAATACCATTAGGAGTCATTTCATCACTACATCTTTTCCTTTTTACAGCAGTATCATTTGATTGTACCCTCAGATCCTGAGATACCTAGTTTTTGGTTATGAGGCACTCAAGCAATGACCAGTACGGGTTCCACCTTGTGGAGTGAGCCTTAGGTCAAATCAGTTATTGATTGGTTACTCCAACAAGCGTTGTGCCACCATTGCACTAGCACATCTTGCAGGTATTACTGCAGTATCATTGTTGATAAAGGATTTGTGGCTGTCTTGGTATTTACACTTATCTTTTAGTAGAGCGGAGAGTACCTTCCAGTATCAAACACACTGGAAAAGACATTTCCCTTTTCAAAGAGTTATGTAGGTATTGTCTTCAGCAATGGAGCCTTGCTTCCAGTTTGTGGAGAACAGCCTATAGACAGAGCAACAGCCTTGGTTGATTGAGGATCCCTGTGAGGCCCCTTTGGCCAACAACTTAGATGTAACCTAATCCTGGTGACAGGAGATGTCCAGGTGGGACTATGTCTTCCCCATTATTTGATGATTTCATTTAGATTGTCTTCATTCATGTGTATATCTTAGGAAGTTTCTAATGTATTAACCTTCCAATCTATCCCTCAAATGGCCTTTAATTTTAACTGTATCTTCCACCTCCATATTCCCTCCTATAGCCCCTGATCCCTTACTACTTGAGCCTGCCATTCTCCTCCCACCAATCCATCTATGGCTGTCTATTTTATTTCCTATTTCCTAATAAGATCTATCTGTTCCCTCGTTAATCTATACCTACCCTCTGTGACTCTGTGGGGTTTTTTTGTTTGTTTATTTTTGTTTTTGTTTTTGTTTTTGTTTTTTTGTTTTGGTTGCAGTTTGGCTGTTATTTAGTTAATTGCTAACGTCTTAGTGTTGTATTGCTGTGAAGAGACACTAGGGCCATGGCAGCTCTTATAAAAGAGAACATTTGTTTACAGTGTCAGAGGATTAATCTATTATCCAGGAAACAGAGAGCAAGGGGGTGCATAGAGAGACATGGTAGCTGAGGGGGGATGGAGGGAGGGAGGGAGGGAGAGAGAAAGAGAGAGAGAGAGAGAGAGAGAGAGAGAGAGAGAGAGAGAGAGAGA